>JAJKFI010000017.1:1230172-1263258 GCA_029204185.1 Lerista edwardsae | reverse complement strand
TGCCAGTTTCAACCAGTTCTGGACTGTGAGATGTGAAACTGCAACACTACTAACGACCATGTATGTACCCATCTGTGTTGTAATCACACTTGGGATACAGTGCACTGTGGAGGGGCTCGAGCCCTTTGTGGCAACCCACTCAGGAAAACCCGGCCGAATGATATGCGGCACACACTTCTTTCCCTTGGAGTTAGGATCCTCGCCAGACAAAAGGGGTGTGGAGGGACTCATCAGACATGCAACTGGATGGCTGCAGGGATGCCTCCCCGCTTGCCCGTGGAGGAGGGGCGTCTACAGGAGGAGGTGCCCCTCCTGCTTTGGGAGACTGCCTCTTTGGGGGACTTGGCTGGGGCGAGGCGAGTCAATCCTGCTCTCTGTCCTCCTCCACCCTGTCTCCACACGTGCAGAGAACCTTTTATTTGCCTTCGGGCAATACAGCCACAGAGCCTCTCCGTGGCTTGAAAAGGGCCTCAGGGTCGACCCCAGGCCTTTCTCCAGTCGAAGGACTCCCGGGGATCAGGACACCTGCCCGAGAACCTGGAGAGCCTCAGCCCACCCTGGGCACCAGCAGAGGAGGGGAGACGGTTGAGGGGTCTCAGTGTGGTAGTGGCAACTCCGCACGCTCCCTTCTCCACTGTGGGCTTGGGCGTGTTCTTTTTTTAAAGGGAAAGAGGGGTCTGGCTCAGAAGGTCCCTCAGCCCAGAGCCTGGCTGATCCCGCAGCCCCTCAGAGATGTGAAGACAGCTCCCTCCTGACCTCTGGCAAACCCCCGGGGGTCCAGGAGACTTCACCTGTGTCCAGTTCAGTCTCAAGGAGCCCCCTGGTCTGGTCTGGTCTGGTCTTGGTAGCCAGCCCCAGTGGTTGGACTGGAATAGCTGGCCTCAGTTCCCAGGAGAAATGGCACGTCAGCTTCCGTGGTCCCTTGGGGGTTGTCTGGGGGTGCCCAGACCCCGGGTATCGCGATACTGCCAGAAGAAGTCCACAGATATACTTACAGCATCTTCTGGAGCAGGACCCAACGGACTGGTCTTCTCCCCGATTGGTCCAGCAACACAACTGGGGCAAGAGGAGGAGATGTCAGTGGGTGTCCAGCCTGGGTGAGGCATTCAGGCAGCACCAAGGAACCTCTTGAGGGTTGACTGAAGGGTTTCCCCCCCAACACCGAACACGTCCTCTGACATCCTGAGCTGCCTGGGTGCCGCCATCACAGCACTAGCCAAATGGTGACCACGGCATCCGGTGGCAGCCGACGGAGGCACCTCAGGAGAAGGGCACCCCTTTCCCCTGGGAAGCCCAGAGACTCGCCGAGGGGTCTCCTCACGCCTGCTTCGGCCACTTCTCCACTGCAGGCGTGAAGACGGGACCCGGCAGCAGAGATCAGTGCCGCAGCCGGTGCCACCCCCGCTCTGCTCGCCCCCAGAAAGCGCACAACGCCAGTCACCTCACCTCTCGCCAGCCCCACGTGGCCGCCTCCAGGCGCTCAGCTCAGACTGACCGTCTGGTCTGCCACGCGGGGGATCTGGGTCTGCGTGACGCGGAGTCCCTCCCCACCAACTGACCAGTGAGAGGAGCCCAGCAGGCGCTTCCCCTCAGCTGAGTCTCCCCACTGGCCCCGAGGGAGAGAATAAGGAGGGGAGGGGCCTGCCGCCTGGCGCTGCTTGGTCACGCGGGGTGGAAGCGAAGGGGGGTTTCCTTACTGAGGTGGGAGATGCCGCTTGAGCCTCGCACTGAGAATCATGAGGACGAGGACCATGCCAATCCCACAGCCGAGCAGTACGTAGCGCTTAGATCCTGGGGGGGACAGGGGGACAAAGTGTCAAATTCTGCACCCGGCCTTCGAGGACGGACGCAACGTGCTCAGAGCCACCCACTGAGGGCACCCTGGGAAGGTCCCAGGCAAAGGCCCCCCACACGGGGCTCATGCCCAGAGCAGCTCCTGGCTGCGGCACTCTTGCGAGCACCTTGCTTGGATCGCTGCCCGAGGAGTCAGGGAGGAGGGCGCACGTGAGTGTGTGGCCTCCCTGACTCCGAGAGTGGTCCAAACACGCTTTACGGTGGCCCTCGTGCCGGCCAAACTTTGCCGGCCCAACTCCAGGTGAGGATTGCGCTCTGAGGGGCAACATGCAGGCTCCAGGGGTGCCTCAGCCGCAGTGGATGGGTGCTGAGGATTCTGGGAGCTGATGTGGCTCATGAGTCTGCGGTTGTGCGGCTTGATCAGGTCCACGGTGGGCGAGTAGGAGAGGAGTGCAAAAGCATCAAGGATGCAGCCCGTCCCTTAGTTCTCCTTCACGAGAGCAGGACTGCCGAAACGGGAACGGTGGGGCCGGCCAGGGCTTGGGATGGGAAGCAGGACACAGAACAAAGCCCCCCCAAGGACTCCAGGAGCGGCTCTGATCCTGCACTCACCTCTGTCTTCCGGAGGAGGCCCGCTGTCGATGCTTCCTCCGAATCCTCGGCCGCTGCAGTTGGGAGGGGCCCATCCGTAGGTGCAGTGGCAGTTCTTGTTGTTATTGCACACCTGCAATGATGCATCAGGTGTGTGAGCAGCAGACGGGATCTCTTCCATCTTGCTCTACACATCTTATGAAGCTTTGTGGCAGCTGCTGGTAGAAAGTAAACCAGATTCCTCCGATACCAGATCTGCCCACCATCTGAAGGTAGCTTAATTGCCAGGCTGTCGGCCAAGGAGCTCTCAGGACTGGTGGGAAATTAGAGATCTGTCAGTTACTCACAGCGCTGCACTTCCAAGAGTTCCTGATGAAGCCCAGGACTGTTAAGCCTGATGAGTAGAACCTCTGTGGACAGGATCCGATCGAAGACCTCCCGGCACCTGAGGCAGCAGGCCAAGGGCTGCCCTTCTTACCCAGCAATGTGCCAGCCTCTCAGTGCCCAACGCTCTCACTCAGCGCCCCCTTCCCGTCCATTTCTCCTCTTCCTCTCTGTCTTCCCTCCTTTTCAGACAGTGGGGGGAGGAGGCAAGGAGGTGGACAGAGGGGGCTGCCCTCCACCCATCTGTGGCCTGAGGGCAGTGGCTGCAGTTGGCCTCAGGGCCTGCCCTAGACGTGCCTGTAAAGCCACTGTCAGCAAACCGCAGTGCCCCACTCTTTCAGCACCACTAACTGTAACGGCAGAACTACGCATTTCGTGATCGAGGAACACAACATGCCCGACAGATAAAGGACACGGGACCTCCTGCGTTTTACCTCTCATGCACCTGGGTACCAAAGCTGCTTGAGAAAGGTCAGAGGCATGAGGTCCTGCATCGTTCATCTGACGGGGAAAGCAACAGTTTGGCACAGGCTGGTTTCCTGTGCGGACATTCCTTGGAGCACAATGGCTAAGCAGCCCCGGACAGTCCACGGCCTCGGGAGAAAGCATCCCAGAGCCACGTAGAACCGTGACAGCGGCTGGTGCGAGAGAGGCGGGGCCAGCCAACATGGACGGTCGTGCTTCTTCCACTGGGGAAGAAGGGACCACACTCTCGCCTTTTATCTGAAGCCCGATGGGGCATTCAGCCTGTGGTTTTCAGGAAAGGAAACCCAGGGCATAGGCATTTGCCAGCTAAATCCTGGGAATGGCAATCTCAGGAGGAACGCTAGGAGCCTGGAGCAGAAGGGCGAGAAAATCCTGCACCACCAACGTGGACTGCAGACAAATGTTGTTTGCCTCGTTAGAAAAGATACCGGACGGCGTCGGGAATGTTTTCATCTGGATTTGTAATCAAGCCTCTGTTGCAGATTTTGGCGCAGAGAAAGCAGAGAGCAGGCAGAGGAGAAGAATGGATGATAACCTGGACAAATAAATAATGGACTGAGAGATTGGAGTCATTTTAATTGCTTTTGGTGAGAGAGATGGCCGCCAGAATCCCAGAGGGGTGAAGGAGGAAAAAAGCCTGAAAAACATCAAAGACCCCAGCTGGAGTGCAAAAAGAAAGTGCAAAAGTGTTTGACAAGATAAATTTAAATTAATACAAAACCAACTGACTTTCATCTATTTGTGATTTAAAAAGAAGAAGAGGAAAGCACGTTATATTTTTTACCCCCTTTAAAATGGAGTCTGTGGAATGCAGCTTGAAGAACAAAGCATTGGAGTTCACTGCCAAAGAATCTGTATTGAACTCTGAGATGGAAGATTATGGCTGTGATAATCTTGAGAAAATAACTCCCTCTTCACAATGAACTTAAGATTTTTGGTGAAACAATTAAGACTAGAAGGAAAAGAAAACTTAAAAGCTTTAAATTGGACTATTTTATATCACTGAAATTTATTTGGATTTATAATTTACAGTTTATTTGGACTAATCATTATCTATTTGTGATTCTTAAAAAAGAAGAGGAAACTACTTTATATATTTTTTTTACCCCCTCTTAAAATGAAGTCTGGAATGCAGCTTGAAGAACACAATATTGGAGCTCACTGCCAAAGAATTTGTATTGAACTTTGAGATGGAAGACTATGGCTATGAAAATCTGAGAAAATAACTCCCTCATCACAATGAACTTAAGATTTATGGTGAAAGAATTAGAAGAACAGAAGGAAAAGAAAACTTAAAAACTTTAAATTGGACTATTTTAAATTACTGAAATTTATGTGGATTTTTAAGAAATATGTTTAATGTGAAGGTGAGGAATCTGAATTATAGGGGTAAAACGTATAATGATAAAATATAATGGATGGCTTTTGGAATAGAGGTAATAGAATTAATAGTAAGAAATCAGAATTATTTGATATTTAAGACACTATAAGAATGTAAGATCAGATGTTTAAAATGATGATCAGTTGGTGGAAGAGTTGAAATATCAAACAGATTAATCTTTTTTTAGCTTAAATTTTAATTCTTTTCAGTTTTGAGTTTTAAAGTTAGTTTAATGCTTGTTTAGAAATGTGTGCACCCTATGGAAAGAGAATGTTAGAACTTCAACTGGGACAAGATTAATTATGCAGTTGGAATGTTTGAATTTAAGAATGTTTAAAGGGGATATTTAGATGACCTGAGTGAGGGGGGATGTCTTAATTACAGATATATAAAGTTAAGATTTATAACTAAGCGATATTTTAGGACCCCCTCAGACCTTGGACTAATCTGAATGCCCAGATATAATTGTACTTATAAGGCATAGGCTGATGGAATGTATGAATTTAAGATTATATAAATGTGATATTTGGAATGATTTAATGAAGGGAGGGATGTCTTTATACTAGATATAAAGTTAAGATTTATCAAAGTGATATTTTAAGACTACCTTTCGACTTAAATGAAGCTGAATGTCCAGATAAAACTGAGTTTATAAGATATTATAACCCAAGGAGAAGATTCTGTATTTTTATCTATTTTTTCTTTCTTTCTTTGGAATGTTGAAGTTTTGAACAGGGGTGTTACACTGATAGAATTTATTAGATTTGAAAGCAAAAGATAGGTAGTAGTTTCTCCTCGGCTGCATTTTATATCTCTTAATAATAATAATAACAATAATAATAATAATAATAATAATAATAATAATAACAAATGTAGTCCTTTCTTTTTTGTCTTTCCTTTTTTTTAGTGGTAATATTTGTTATGTTCTGCCTGTTCAGTGAGAAAGAATGTACTATGATAACACTTAGTCAAAACAAGGGAGAGAAAAAAAGGGGGCCAATGAGAATCAGGAATAGCGTAAGATAAGAATTGACGTCAATGATAATATTTTTCTGCTGAAACTTTTTGGCTCCAAACCATTTTAAAGACTGGATTACACTGACAGACAATGGAATATTAAGACTACTAATATAGATTAATAAATTAACTTTGATGGATACATTTGCTTAACATTATATGAGGCTTGGCTTGGCAGTATTATATTATTAATAATTGCTGAAGAAATGCATTGTAGCTAAAGTAGATTTCAATATATGCATGTAATCTCTCCATGACCTTATGTGTATACCTTGTGTTACTATCCCCTCCCTTTATGTATTAACATCTTTTCCCATTACTGTATAGTAGAAAATAAAATCATTTTGAAAAACAAAAACAAAAACCGTGACAGCGGCTGGTATCGGGCACAAACGCTGCAGGAGGCAGGACCTCCTGTGCTGCAGCCGGGCTGGAGATCCAGAGCCGGCAGGTTCCAGTTGCACCAGAACTTCTTCCTCTCCCCCCTCCTCCCTCTGGCCTCTTGGCCTCTCACAGGAAAGCAAAAATTCAAGCGACAATGGATTCTGGATCCTGCCTCCCCCGATGCTCTGCTGGGCGTCCAGAGCTTGCACTACCTGCAGCTTGGATGTGGTCTTCTGGTTTAACATCACCAAGGAGGTGGGGGGCACCTTTCAAATAACTCCAGTGGAGGCTCTCTAGGACCAGGGCTGTGCCCGGCACACAGATGTGGTTCCATGCGCTGCCTGCTGCATGCAGTGACCTGGCCACTCTTCAGGAGCGGCTGTCCGGTGCCACTTTGGTCTGGCTGGGCTTTATGCAGTGGGGGCGGGGGCCTCCAGCTGTCCCAAGATTGACGGGAGGTGAAGGAAGGCTCCAGGGAAGCTGGCACATTTGCTCTGCCGTCTGGCAGCCACGTTATTTTGCATCCTGCTATTCTTTTTTCCCTTCCGTCTCCTTTAGGGGACTGGTGCCCACTTGGCAGACACAGGTGTGGACTTGTTCCTGGGAGATCTGCAGCAGGGGCTTAAGGGCCTTCTTCTCCCTTGTGGGGTGGAGGGGGTCAAGCTCTAGGCTGACCCCTCCTTGGGGCAAGTAATGCGGCTTTGAAGGCAGGAGCCGGCCGCTTCAGAGCGCACCTCAAGCGCAGGGCAGGGCAGGGCAATCCACTTCTCTCCTCAGTGGCCCAGCGGCGCGAGGGGAGGGATGGGTTGTCCCGTGTCCGGATTGCAGGGGGTTGCCTCAAAGACTCAGCAGCAAGGGGTGGCCCTATGCAGTCTGGCTGCCCCGGCCCCCTCGCAGGGTAGGAAGAGACAAGCTGGCGTTGCCTGAATAGGGGCACGGTTTGCAGCCAGGTGCTGTAACACCTGGCAGAGGGCCAGGTAACCTGACGCCCCTTGTATTCCTGACTGCCACACTGCATTTGCTACACTACGGCATCAGGAAGCTGCAAGAGCTGCAGATTTCAAGTTTCCTTTTCTCCTGATTGTAAATATCAATCCCGACGTGTTGTCCTGAGTGTTCATTGTGGGGGGGGGGGGGGTTGCACAAACAATAAAGTTGTGATTATCTGATCTTCAGCACAATCCTCTATATATTTACTCAGAAGTAAGCCCTGTTAACTGCAAGGGGCTTTTCTTCCAAGGAAGGGTGAATAGGACTGCAGCTTTAACCCAGTTCAGAAAGGATTGTTGAATGGGGTTACCAGATACAGAGTACAGGGAATTATGGCAGATCCTATTTTTTAAAAAACCCTTCCATGTTGCGCTTCACTTGCCAAAACACTGTGTCCTCTGTGGGGCTGAAGAACATCCACAAAAGTCAGCTGGTGAAAAATGCTGCAGCTGGATTGCTGGCTGGAATCACTACAAAACGTATTTTAATACCTCTTTTAATTTCACTTAAATTTGATTTCACTTTTAATTTAATTTAAGTTCACTAAGGGGTTTACGTGGCAAAATCAACAACTGAATGGTTTGACTCTGTCGAGCCGTTGCTTCGGCGGCTACACCGGCTGCCGGTTCTGTTCCGGGCCCAATTTTAATTCAAAGTGCTGGTTTTGACCTTTAAAGCCCTTTACGGCTCGGGTCCGGGGTATTTGAGGGACCGCCTCCTCCCATACAATCCTACCCGTACTCTTAGGTCATCTGGGGGGGCCCTTCTGACTGTGCCGCCACCAGGAGAGGTGAGAGGGACGGCGGCCAGGAATAGGGCCTTCTCGGTGGTGCCCCCCCAACTTTGGAATACCCTCCCCTTAGAGTTAAGAACTGCTCCCTCGTTGGCGGTATTTCGGCGGGGACTGAAGACCTTCTTGTTTAAACAGGCTTTTAGATGCTGACAGGCTGGCTGGTCTTTGTATTCTTTTATATTCTGTACCTGATCCATGGGATAATCGTTGTATATTGTATTTTATATTGCTTTTAATCATTGTTTTTAAATTATGATGTTGTTATTCTGTTTTTAATTGTTTTTGTAATGCCGCCTTGAATGCCTTTTTAGGCAGAAAGGCGGGGTAAAAATCCTTAAAATAATAAATAAATAAATAAATGGTTCCTTGTTCCAAAGAGATTCACAACAGACAAAGACGAAAGACAGATACCAGGAAACAGCCCCTGGAAAAAAATGCTACACTGGGGTGAATGGGGACAATTGGGCAGATCACCTCCTATGATTTTGGGATTCTTTGACCTACACTGGTTGCTTGTTCATTTCTGGGCTCAAAAAGTGCTGATTCTTACCTTAAAAGTTCTGGATGGTTGGAGCCCAGGACCTTGTTGCTTTTAAGGACGGTAACAACTCTCTTACTTACCCCCTGGTTGTTGCATTTTGAGAAATTGCAGTCGAAATTCAGAACTTCCAAGTCAACACACGTTCTATTTATGCATATCTGGGAAAACAATGGATAAGAGGTGTTAATTCAGGAGCAGAAAAGCCTGGATTCTGCCTATTTAGCAAGAGACACAATTGGGGGGGGGGGGAGATCAGGCTGCTGAAGAAGATTGTCGATCTGGAGGTCCATACAAAAGAGCAAGTTAGTTGGTCCCTCCAGTCTAGCACCCTGCTTTCCACAGCAGTCAGCCTGATAATGCCCCCCCCCCCGGAAGCAACAGTTCTCTCCTGCTGCTCCCCCCATACATTATTCTGAACATGCCACTTCCAGTAGCACTCCTAGCTCCTAGCCACTGAAGGACCTCTTGGCTAGGCATAGCCCTCTTTGAGAGCCATCCATGCCAGTGGCCATCGTCATGTCTGGTCTTGTCTGCAGGGATTTGTTAGGGAGGTCGAGGCAAGGCTGTAGCCAAAGCACTGGTCATGTTTTAAGTCCCACTGCAGTTAGCATTATACGTTAGTGACGTGACTAATGTGTCATTGCTCTCGATGGTGCTTTGTCATGAGCAACTTTCTTTAGATACAATCTATATTCATTCTAATTTTATTTGGCCTGGCTTAGAGCGCAATCCTATACCTGCATTGCGCCGGTGCTACGCTCTTGCGCCAGTCCAGCACTGTCGCCAACATGCTGCCAAGCACATCTGTGCCGGCTAGTCAGGCACTGGACGGGCGCAAGCAGCAACGTTGATGCCCAGGCACTGCTGTGCCTTCAGCAGTGCCAGCCACGTGCCGGTCAAACATGGGCAGCTCTTGGTCGGCGCAGGAGCTCGCCAAGGGCGTTCCACAGGCATGCCGGGGGCGCAACGGGGTTGGCGCAGTGGGCGGCAATGCATGACAGCTGTAGCGTCAAATCCTAAACTCTGCTGCCAGCCTCGGTGGCCCCGATTTGGGTCACTGCTGTGCACATGCACCTGCCCTTGCAAAACAGCAGGCGCAGATGTGAGCAGCCCCATAGGGCTGGCTGGGGCTTACCCAGGTGCAAGGGGAAAGCCTCCCCTTGGCTTGCGCTGTGCTGCTGCCGCCTCCTGACGGCCTCAGGAGGCAGCCCTGCTATGTCGGCCTCACTATGTCGGCGCTGCTTAGAACTGGGCTGCCCGTCATAACTCTGGTCATTCACTTCAGCTATTCATATACTGGCCACTCTATATTAGTCCGTATAATATTGCACTCCCCATTAGCTGGTTCAGCTGATTTATTTATTTATTTATTTATTGTATTTATTTATTGTATGATTGAATTCCAGTCATTGCAGTTGTTACCTTGATAGATTCCAAGCCACACAGGTCCCCATCGCTCTGCTCACAGATCTGAACGTCCTTGTGTGCATGAACATATGGAGGTGCTTCAGATCATCGCCCCTCCTGGTCAGTCGTGCTTTCACTGCCTGGACCGGATCTGTAGAGTTCCAGCAGAGCCTTCCCCAGCCCACCTGAAGATGCTGCCACTGAGCCTGGGACCTGCTTCGTGCAAAGCTGGGACTCTACCACTGAGCTACAGCCCTCCCCTATTGAGGTACCTTGCCAGTGCCACATGTCGATCCATCTCGTACTGCGCCAATGTCGTATGCGTGCTCTCCTCCGTGGAATTCGGTGCCCCAACACAAAACATTGCCCATGGGAGTCTGGACTACGGCTTGACCAGTTAAAATAACTGGGATTATTTTAATATTGGTGCACTGGAGCCTTCCGCAAAGGACATCTCTGAAAGAACAATGAGAAGGGAACAGCTTATGGCTCCTTCGTCACTCTGGGCAAGTTTGTAGAGACCACCAAGAGACAAGGAGTAACCCGGGGCCTCCAAGGCCTCCCTCAAAACCAATTTCCACCAGATGTCCCCCTAAGGCAGTGATTTGCAACTTGGTGGTGGTTGTTTTTTCTCACAGCACACTGACCTCTATGGTCTTCTCTATGGTCTTTGCCTCTTGTGATGTCACTTCCGACTTCTGGCAGACTCTCCTGGGTTCTGTGGCTCTGTTCCTAGGGAAACTGTCAGTAGTAATAAATTGTCTGTCCCTCTTTCTTCTCCACTCTGCTGGACAATTCAGACAACTCGTTACTACATACAGTTGCTCTAGAAACAGAGCCACAGAACCCAGACACGTTTTTCAGCTATTTTCAACTGCTGTGCTCCAAACTCCCACAGCACACCTGCGGACCTTTCGCAGCACACCAATGTGCCACGGCACATTAGTTGAAAAGAGCTGCACTAAGGGGCAGAGCACTGTGGCAAATAGCTGACTGCCTGTGGGTCTCTCTCAGCAGCATTTCAGAGCGCAAGCCCAACCTGGAGTTAGTCCGGCACAGTTGGGCCAGCAAAGTTTGGCCGGTACAAGGGCCACCGTAAAGTGCGTTTGGAACACTCTCGGAGTCAGGGAGGATGGTGCGAAAATGGTGCACGTCCGTGTGCTGGCCTCTCTGACTCCAAGAATGGTCCAAACATAATTTATGGTGCCCCTTGTGCCAGCCAAACCTCAGGTTAAAATTGCACCCTCAATATTAGTTCAGCAGCGG
This sequence comes from Lerista edwardsae, assembly GCA_029204185.1. Classification (NCBI taxonomy): domain Eukaryota; kingdom Metazoa; phylum Chordata; class Lepidosauria; order Squamata; family Scincidae; genus Lerista; species Lerista edwardsae. Next base: position 1,252,224 of record JAJKFI010000017.1, on the reverse strand, counting down.
GAACTTATTTAAATGAATTCAAGTCTCATTAAATTGGGGAAAGGGAACTATAACCCAGCCAGTCTTGCCAAGGCTTGGTGGGACAGTTCCTCTGCCTTCTCAGTGTCAACCCTGAGGAGGAGCTATACTTTCTTTAACCAGGATAGCAGAGGAGCAAATGGAGACGTGAAGTTGGCCCTACGTGCAAGAAGCAGCACACTGGCACCCAAGATGTCGGGTGGAGCAGATCCTGGGAAAGCATCAGCCCCAGAACCCTAACTTTGCACAGCGGGGTTGCGTGCTGTGGGGCAAAGTCCTACTGAACCTGGAGCAGGAAGACTCGCTGCGAGGCACTGCTCAGCCCAGGGACTGGGGCCCTTACTCCCTGCACAGCAGAGGCAGCGCCCAGAAAGAAGAGTTATCAGAACACACAGATGCACGCGTGGCCGTTCATTCCCCTCCAGAAGGGCAGCCACGTGTTCCTCCCTTTTGGCTGAACGGTGGGGACTGAAGAAAGCAGGCTAGGAAGGAAGAAGGCAGGCAGGCTAAGCCGCAGGGGGAGGCACACGCGAGGCGCATCAGAACAGAAGCAAACAAGACCAAGGGTCCATTTAGTCCAGCATGTGGTTTTGTGATATGTCCAACCTCATGCCTCTGTAGGGAGACAGGAGCCCCCCGCTCCCCCCCCCAGCAGCTGATGTTCACTCTAAGGTTTTTACCGGGTCTTTTGGCCTTTGTGGTGGCTCACAGAAAAACAAAATCAGACATTGCAACGAAAATGCAACCACCTCTGCGAATGAGCACGCACGCTGCTCGCACCGGGAGACTGTTCAGCCACCACGGGGACACCTGTAACCTCCTGCGGATCGGTCCCATTTCCTCTTAAAGCCATCGCCACATCTTGTAATAGCAATGGCGCATGTTATTTATGCATCGTGCAAACCATAATTTGCACCATTTCCAAAAACTGTCCCGTGTCTTTCCTATTCCCTTCCTCGGAAGGAGGTGCTCCAGCCCCCTGACCACGCAGGCTTTCCCTGGCTGCACTTTTCCCAGCTCTACGTTATTGACCCTTCTGGGATGGGGCAACCAGAACTGTGCGCAGCTTTCCAACTGTGGTTTGGAAACAAGATTGATTCGTATGAGGGCATTACAATACTGACATTACAGACTGGCTCCTTCAGTTTCTGGCCACAACAGTGTTTGTGGGGGTGGATGAGTAGCTCCTTGGCTGTCTTTGACTAATTTTTCCTGGTCATGTGATCCAGCAAATCCCGGGGACAACCTACTCTTCTCTGCATTTCTTGTACCCCAGTTTTTCTTGGCCACAGTTGCCAGTTCGGTCACCTCGCATGTTCAGTTCCTTGTAGCAACTTAGCGGAGCACGATTTGCGCCTGTAAATTAGAGGGGAGGCAAAAGGAGGAAGAGGAAGCACAGATGGGAACTGTCAGGAACAAAGGAAAGGGACCCTCTAGGAAAACGACAAGGGAGACAAGCGGAGTGGGACAGCTAAAATGTCCTAAAACAGCGAACTCAACCATTGTCCACATTCCCTCAGGCTGGGGGTTCAGACTCTGGCCAGTGTATGGAACTATAAGCACTCTCACCTGTCCAGTCAGAGTAGCGACAAGGATTCTCAGCTCCGCACTTAGCACTGTGACCTACAGTCAGAGTTCTAGGACTAGCAGCACATACTCTCCCCTGCCATCTTATGCCCTGCAGCCATGCCAACTGGTAGGGTAGAAGGCAGCTGGAGCGCACTGTCGTTCGTCCCCTTACCTGGGAAAAGCTCCAGGCAGCCTGATGTGGCAGGTGCGAGTCCAAGCAGCTTGCAGTGGCCCAGGTTGGGCCTGTGCAGGCCAGAGATGGGGGTTAGGATCTGGTCCCACCCCCTCTCTCCACCCTCCTTCTACCACGTTCTGCCTCTCCCCCCCCCCACGCTCAAAAGCTCCCGTGCTGGCCAGGTTTGGCCACCGTGGGGGCAGCTTACCTGCTGCTGCGCAACTAGGTAAGTGCAAGTGCTTGCGTTGACCTAGCGCATCCTAGGCTGGCATGAGTGTCCCTTATGGCACATTTGCAACAGCCCAGGGCCAACACGAACAACATGCATTGGCCCTAGGGCCCTCTGGGATCGCGCCCCGAGTCACATATCCTCCCAATTTTCATAAAAGAAACCAATCATTAAGTCTGTGTTTTTTCCTTGGACTGAGCGCATGTAGCTCATTTCCAAATACGACTCAGTTTTCCACTGGCCCTGTTCTTATCCTATCAGTAGCACTTTCAGGCAAAATTAGAGATTACTGGAACTACGAAATACGGTGTGCGTGCACGCACACACACACACAGAGCCTTATGTTAAAAGAAAAAAGAAAAGGGGGAAAAAAGGCAAAAACAGCCCCTGGGTTACATTATGCATTTCTACTAATACCTAGTTTGTATTATTGGTAGGAGTTTCCTCCAAGCAGTTAGAATAATTTGTAAACATCCTGTGACATCACAAGAACTCAGCCAATCACTGTACAGACTACCTGGTAGGAGCAATGGAATCCCAGACAGTTTTCTTTTGGTTTCACCTCCGGTAAGAACCTGTCAAAGAAAACTGGCTGGGCATTGACTTCTCCTGAGAGACGATTTTCAGTGTATCAGGAGATACACTGAGAAATTGGCCGGCTAATGTTATTTTTTAAAGTTCATTAAAAAAAATACTTTTATGCTGCTTCCCCCATCTCCAGGGGGACTGAAGACTCCTCACAATAAAACAAACAAACCAAAAGCAAACAAAACAGAAACAGAGCAAGACACGGCAGCCAACTGACCGAATGATCAGGCAAAACTCCCAAGTAATTTTGGTGGTAAGAATATGCTACTCTTGCCTGAGCCAAAGAGATTTCTGCAGTGCTGGTAGAGGTTGCGGCACTCCCCCCGGTAGCAGCTGTCCTGGGTGCCGCAGGGCGTCCCGTCCTGCTTATACGCATCCGGCGGGCAGTCGGCAGAAGACCCCGTGCAGAACTCGGGGAGGTCGCATTCGGAGCCGGCCTCCCTGCAGAGGCTTCCTTCTGGGACAAACTGTGGAAAGAGCAGCACAGCAAGCATTCCGACACGAAAGCCCCGCTGAAGACAGTGAGTCATACTTCCAAGTAAACATGCATAGGACTGGGCTCTTGCGGTTGCTCCCAGAAGCAGGAGAGGCATATTTCCTGCATATGCCCTGCATTTCCTGCATTACAAGCAGCTCTGGCGGACTGGGCCCATGCTGTCACCAACCACCAGTGGGAGATGGAGGGAGTTATTAAGGTTTGAGTTGCAGGCTGGAAGCCCCAGGGTCAGTGGTGTCATCTAAATGATTTAAGAACAGGTACTCACTTTTGATTGGCACCTGTCGGGGCCCGCCCAACGGAAGTGACGTCATAAGCCGGAAGTGAGGTCGTGGCAGGAAGGGACATGAAAAAAGCCCTTTTTGAGGCCTCAGATGATTTCAAACTGACCCAACAGTTGCAACAGTATTCCACAGCACCCCCAGAACATGTGAAGGAGGCCTGGCATCATGTTAAAACCCCAGAGCAGCTCATTTTTCAGTGGCAAGGAAAGGAAAGGCTCCGCTCGCTGCCTGCCTGGCTCTGAGAACGTGCAGGCAACTCAAACATGCAGGAAATTCAAACGTTGCAGAGGGCGGAGTCGACAAGTGGGCGGGCGAATGGGCGGGGCCAGCTGTAATCCTAGAAACCGGTACTTGCGTACCCCCTGCATGACATCACTGCCCAGGGTAGAGCCTCAGGCAGGCCTGGTGAATGTCCGGTCTGCAGCTGAGACACTCCACAGGTGAAACCTAACTGCCTGCCGGAGGGCACAGCTGCAGCTGATGGGGCCAGTCTGCCTGACAACAGAATCCCATTGGCCCCGTCTGGCCATAAAGGTAGAGGCAGGTGCTACGGAGTGGTCGGGGCATTTGTGGAGGTGCAGCGGGACGCTCTGCCGGTTTGTGCTCTGCTCTGGGAACAAACTGTGGACTGGCTGTGTCTGTGCACTGACACTTCCAATGCACGGTGGTGAGCACTGCCTCGTTGTGTGGCCGTCCCTGTCCTTGGCTCCGGGAGCCGGCCCAGCTGCTGTTCTTGCCTTTTTTGCTGCGGAGATAAGGAAGAGAAGTAGAAGCAGGTAGGCAGCTACCTGCCACCTACCGTTTCCCATCGTGAAACAAGGAACAGGCAAGTCTGTTTGGACATCCAAAGGGAAAGAAAGGGAACCAGTCCAGACGGTGACACAAATGACCCAATGCCGACAGCTAGGGTGGCGATGAAATCAAACCCAAGGGAGCCGATTTCTGCAGGAAGCAGTCGGGCAGACTTCAGGCGAACGCACACAAATGGTCTGGGAGCAACTGGCGAGTGCTCTCACCTGGCACGTCTCACAGCAGGCTCCGTGAAGACAGTCAATTCCTGGTTTCAAAGTACAATTCTTTCGGCAACAGCCATTCCTTCGGCAATCCTGTTCGAAAAGCCAGAAGCAGGCTGAGAGCTCTTGGCTGAGGGTCCCGGAGACTCCAGCATCCTCCCGCCCACCTCCTAAGCACTTCCTGCCTCCTCAGCAGCCGGGATTGCTTCTCTTCCCATTACAATTTGGCCCCACCACAAAACGTTGTGCAGCATCTTAAATTACGCCTGTTGGGGAAAGAGCAAGGCTGAAGACGGCCTCCCTCTCCCCATACGCAGGCTGGCTGGCTGGCTCAGAAGTCCCACCGGACTCCATGGGGCATCAGGCTGAAAAAACTGCTCCAGGATTTGCACTGAGTGTCGTTCCATTTCCTCTGTTTCTCTGGAGCGGCTCCTAATGCAGGTGGTGGCTGTAGTCCTGTGTGCACTCTGAATTAGCCCTAGTGGGCACAGTGAGATCTTTTCCCCGAGAAAAGACCCTGTTATGAAGACTCATTTCTAGGAATCCCATTCATGGCTCCGTTCTTCAAATGCGTTCCCAGTGCTGGGAACTTAAAATGAGAATTATAGTGGTATTATACACCAGGAAATCAAAATGTGATGTCAAAGGGAGTTGCACTGTCATTAGAACAGGACACTGAAGAACATCAGGAGAACAACATCTGGAGAACATCAGGGCAGGTTTAGATAAAGAAACAGCATGCCAGGAATCTACGTGGTCCACAAGGCCACACGGGCATCTTATTAGCACCCTCTCACATAAAGTGAGCCAGTGTGAACACAGCAGCTCTGACCTCAGTTTTACCACAATCACACTCCTCATTGTCTTCCACGATGGCATTTCCGCACATCTTTGTCTCAAATATTGCGGTAGGAATGTTCAGTAAACAGGTTGTTCCTGGCCTTTGTAAGAATTTATCATACACGTTTTTGCTGCAGTTACTCAATCTGTGGCACTCTCTGAAACAAATAAACACAGCAAGCCATCAAGAAGAGCACACTTTTACTGCGTGTGTCATTTCTATTCACTCATCTTCAGTGGAGCACTGCAGCCAGTCCTGCCCAGCTTGCAGCAGCAGATCAAAAGTGAATCCAGGCCACCCACTGAGAGTGATCACCAAAAACAATAATTGGTTGCCAGAGGAAATGGGGAAGTTCGGGATTTTTGAAACAGGGTGAAATATTGAGAAACATTCTCCAGTAACATTCCTGCTGCTTAAACAACAATTTTTTAAAAAATTGAAAAGTGAAATCAATTACTTTAGTAATAGTAATACATATTGTATTTTGTACATAGCACATTCTGTTCTTTTTTCCTCACCCTATAATAAAAGATTATGTAACAAAACAGAAACAAAACAGTCTAAGCCAGTTAAGCAGTCAAACAGGCAGCCCAGTCCCACATTAACTTCCTTGTGCCAATGCAGTGGCTCAGGCACAGATTATGCGGCATCCCACTGGTGGCGAGGTGGGGGTTATCAGGCAGAAGCCTCCTTGGGGCAAGGTGACATTTGACCCCGTGCCCCAAGGTAAGCCCCAGCCTGTGCAATGAACTGTTGTGCAGCTTGGCACGCGCACGCACACACTACAGTACGTGTCATGAATAAAAAGAGAATGCAAGAGGAACTTGTGAACAAATAACATCTTTCAAATGTTAGAAAAAGAACGGCATGAAAAGCAACAGGACAGGTTGGCTATGACTGAAGCACACCTACACAGAAATAAATTCAACTGAAATCAATGGGTCTTGCTTCCATTAATGGAAGTTAGGGGATTGGACGGATTTCTGGAGGAAAGGTCCATTGTGGGCTATAGGCAATGATGGATTGTGCAACCTCCTTACAAAGGTGGTGGGCTACTGGTACCAGGTGCAAGGGAGTGGCAACAGGATGCATCTTGTTGTCTCATGCCTCCGTGGGGCACCTGGTGGGCCGCTGTGAGATACAGGAAGCTGGACTAGATGGGCCTTTGGCCTGATCCAGCAGGGCTCTTCTTATGTTCTTATGTTCCAAGGAAGTGATTGAAGCTGCAGGCAGGAATCCTCTTTTGCTTCCAGAACCAACACAACAATGGGTCAAAGCCCACCAAAGCCCCACTACTCACACAGCTGTTGAATGCATGACGCAATGGCCAGGTGTTGAAGTGCAGTTACAATCACAAAGGCCACTCTTCTGCCCCAGAAGGTCATCGTGGACGAAGCCCACGGCATGGCCCAGCTCGTGTGCGGCAGACACGCCGTCGTTCATTAACGAGGAGGAAACCTGTCGCCGTGGAAGGAAACAGAAAGGGAGTGAAGCACCAAGGACACAGAGCCATTGCGGGACGGCACACTTCAGCAATGCAATTGTAACGATTTGTGCAAAAAACCCCAACGTTTAGAACACAGGAGCTGCTCACAACAAACTCCAGAGTAGCCAGACTTTTCTAACATCGCATTTCAAGGTGTTTATTCCACTTTCTAATCTGTCCTCTCCAAAGGCTCAGAATGGTCTCCAGCACTATAGAAAGTGTAAAATCCAGCTCATCCTTTCATGGTAGTTCCAGTGACTGGGAGGAACACTTTGCTCACACCAAGGCCAAAGGAGGCATATGACACCGGATTGAACAAAGGAGTGAAAGAATAAAACAGTCAGACTACCCCCCTCCCCTGCAGCTCGCATATTTATGGACACAACGCCAATCTAACAGAAGATGGGCCTAAGGACCGGGCTCAGACCAGGGGCGCCACTCCACTTACTTTGACCGCAGAAACAGAGACATGATTGTAAAGGCAAAAACGACCTCGCCACGACTTGCCAGAGATCCTGTCCTCGCCTTTATATCTGGAATGCAGAAGATGCCAACGACATGAATGAGCGCCAGGCCCCTGAAATCAAGGGGCAAGCCGGGGGGCTCCAAATTTGACAGCTGTTACCAGTCACAAAAAATCTCAGCCCCACCAGGTAATGACCTATCCGGGACAAGGGAGCCAAGTTAAGGGGGCTGATCTGAATGGTCAGCCAGCATTGAGCCTGGACATCACGGTGATGGCTGCAGCCCAAGGCACATTTGCCCAGCTTAGGCTGGTTCACTGACTGGGTCCTTTCTTAAATCAGCCAGACCGGGGTACGGCTAGCCATGCAGCGGCGACATTGAGACCGGACTTCAACTATACGGGGTTGTCTCTGAAAACTGATCAGAAAACTCAATTGGTACAGAGTGCAGCCACCAGGGTGCTAATTGGCACTGGAATCGTGGCCGTGCTACACACACTCTACCATCTTTATTAGCTCATCTACATTTCTGGGCACAGTTCAAGTGCTGGTGATGATCTACGAATTCCTTAATACTTGAACGATCGCAATGCTCGAAGGGCAGTCTCTCCCCACTCAAATCTGCTACTTCCATGAGGTCAGTTGGAAGGTTCTGTTGTGGGCGTCACGACGACCCTAAGAAATACAGTTGTGGGCACCGTGCAATGGGACCAAATCAGCTGCAGCACCTGGACTGTGGAATTCCCTCTCAACTGGGATTAGGGCTGCCCCTTCCTGACTGACGCTCTAAAGGAGAGTGACATGTTTTCTGTTTTGCCAAACCTTTCACCAATAGTTTGTTTTCTGCTTGGCTGGCTCTTGATTACGTTGGCGACTCTGCCTTGTTCCTTTTGTTGATGTGGATTCCTCTTAAGTGGGGGACCTTCACTGGGGGGGTCAAGGGGGTGAAGGCAGTGGTGTCATCTACTCACCAGTAGACGGAACGCTGGGCGGGACTTAGCGTGATCGACAGCCCATCGACTCACTTCCGCTTTCTTTGCGCTCCCTGCGCGGCTTTCCCTCGCCTTGGAGGGAGCGCCTGCTCGCCAGGGGGGATGGGTGGGGGCGCGCCAGGTGCCTGGGCGAGCAGGCGCCCCCTCCGAGGCGAGGGAAAGCCGCGCGGGGAGCGCAAAGAAAGCGGAAGTGAGTCGATGGGCTGTCGATCACGCTAAGTCCCGCCCAGCGTACCGTCTACTGGTGAGTAGATGACACCACTGGGTGAAGGCCCCCAGGGATCACCCCTGCAGGGACTGGCCCCAAGACTCTTCCCCTCTGCTGACACCACCGCCACACTCTTCCCCACGCATTGGAGGTGGCTGCCACCTCCAACACGTGGGGGAGAGTGGGGCGGTGGTGTCCGCACTGCAAATCCTAGCAGCTTTGTGGCACCCAGTGCCTCTAATAGTTGGGGGAATCTCAAGCTGCTGCAAGAATCCTCTTTTCCTTTTAATGTTCATTTTGCTTGTTGTTGTATTGGCTTTGTATTGATTTATTATTTTTTGTATGCTGCCTTGATTGTTTTAAAAAATACATTTAACAAAATTCTATAAAGCCATACCTTGGATTTGCGCTAGGACAGAGCAAAAAAATGGCAGAGGCGTTTGAAGAGGAAAACCCCCACTCAAAACCCACAACGGTACACTAGACGGGCACACAGGGGGGTGGGGTGGGGGTTTGTACCGAGCTGGGAGAATGGAGAGACAGACACCCAGGGACAGAGACAGACTGCACTAGTGTGCAGTCCCTCACTTGCCCATCCCTTGCGATCGCCCCCTTGGAGGCACCAGCTATTCCAGCTGCATCGCTGTAACTCTCGTAACTCCCCATAGGCAGCCTGCTCATTCCTACAGTGGTGGGTGCTCCCCCCCCCCCCGGCACCAGGAAGGCAGCGAAGGGAGTCTGCGGCGGCTGCAGTGGCACAACTCGGTGCAGAAGCAGCCGCTCCCCAGTAGGCAGGATCCGTGAGGACTGGAAGTCCGTCTACTCCTATGTTGATTATTTCTTTCCAAAGGTTGCTTTATGGGAGTTGCTGAAGTCCTTTCCAGCTTTCTTATTCTATAGAAATGGATGCTGGACCACAAAAGACATCTGAACCCCACAGTGGGGATACAGAAGGACTACTCAGAGGAACAGAAAGGAATCTGACAAGGCCTCCTTTCTGAAACAGAAGCGGCAGTACTACTAGAAGCCAGGCACTCTCGACGGAGACGTGAAGGGGTCTTACGTGAATATGCAGGCGTGGTCAAAATGGACCTGATGCTGAAGCTTAACGGTAGCGTAGTTGTAAAACTCCTCCAAAGTTTTGTCAAGAGTCTTACTAATCGTTGCGTAATCTCGCTCTGTCCACAACTCCATTCCTACCAAAACAATGTGAAGACCGATGTCGTCGTAGATCTGAAAACGAAAAACCATCTTCTTAGAAACCGCGGACTGATGCATGGCTCATGACGTTCCTTTGTCTCTTATACCACGCAAGTGCCTGTGCAACACAGCTGCCAAGTTCTTCTCTGGAAAGTACCATACTGTGCCTTTAAAACAAGCACACACAGGCGTCCTTTAAAAGGTCACCACTGGGTGGGCTTGTGGTGAGTGCGTGTGTGTGGTCACTGGTGACATTACGGACACTGCTCAACAGGGGCACAGGACGTCCACAAACCCATACTGCTCACAGGAGTGCAGTGGTGGGGCCAGCGCAAGCAGTAAGCATGTTTCACCCGCAGCTTCTAACCAGTGGCATAACACGTTGCCCAGGAGCTGACAGGGACATCGTGTGGCATCGTGACGGCACTTCTGGGTTATCCGCGGAGGAAACAGGGAAGCCTCCTTGAAGCTGTCAGTGCCGCCTCCTCTGGGGAGAACCCAGAGATCCTTGCGCCACTTGCGGTTCGAGGCAACTGTGACTTCTGGGTTCGCCCCAGAGGAGGGAGGGCTCTATGTGGAGCACTTTGCTCCCCCTGCCCAATTCCTTCTTGGCAAGCTCTTTCCCAGCCCTGGAGTTTTTGCCAGGGAGCAAGCCCAGGCGCTTCGGCACTCAGCCGCAGCCCCTGCAGTCCTCCTGGGGAAAAGGGGGCAGAGGAGGTTCTGAGCCCCAAAGTGGCTGGCAGGGGCAAGGTTGAACAGCCCCCTCCCCTCCTCCTACCACTGCAGGCTCATGGGTCTGCTTTCTGGGGAAACAACCTGTTAGGGCTTCTTTACACGCCCTAGCAGGCAACGTGCGGTTTAATCCCCCTCCTCAGCAAGAGGGTTTCCACCCCGCTCTACTCCTGGGAAGGACCCCCAGCTCCAGCAGGAAGAGTTCCTCTGCTCACGTTGTGAAGGATCGACATGATTTGCAGAATCCGCACCATGACTCGCGTTTCATTGCTCTTCTCCCCCTGATACTAAAAGAAAAGGACGGAAACCCCTCTTAGAATTCCAGTTCAATGCAAACGTTCTCAAGCAGGTGCCCAAATCCTTCAGCACCGGGACTCACTTTTTGCAACGATGGTCAGGACTTGCCTGGCTTTGGGATACTTTGAACGAGCTTCACTGTAGCAGCCTCTCAAGCCTTTGTTTTTATCCTCTGTACAGTGGTGGGGAGGCTTCCTCCTGGCGGGTTTGCCGAGCTCCACATTTGCCAGATCGAGACCATTCCGGGGGCGTTTGCATTCCCCTTTGCCTGGCCTTCAGCAAGAGCTGAGGCGCATCTGCCTACCCACGAGTGGACATGCGCTGGGGATGCTGCTCTCGGCTCGGCTCGGCTCTGGTTTCCACAGGACTCAAGACATGTTCCTTGTCCACTGTCAGCTGGTCAGTTTTGCAACCCACCAAAAATCAGGTCTTGACCAACTGGTGGATCCTAACCCCCAGTTTGGGAACCGCTGTTCTAAAGCATATCAGCCCTTGTCATAGCACATACATCCACCTTCCTGGAAAATATGGATTCTGAAACAACCTCGAAAAAATTGAGTATAAACAGTAAACGCAGCACACTAAAGCCTCAGATAAAACAGCAGAGAATAGCCTCGCTCCAGGATATTGTGCTTTGACAAAATATGTGGGAGGAAGTGGTGGGCCTGTCTAGTTTTTCCCACAGCAGAAAAAACTACTTCATCCTTACTTCAGCCCTGAACTTCTCCATTTGCAGCATTCGCGTGCCAGGCCATCCCCACTTTGCCAGGTGCAGGGGGGTGGCCACAGGATGCAGGCAGCCTGCTGTCTTGTGTGCTCCCTGAGTGGGCACCTGGTGGGCCGCTGTGAGATACAGGAAGCTGGACTAGGTGGGCCTTTGGCCTGATCCAGCAGGGCTCTTCTTAGGTCCTTATGCACTTTCACTCCATTTGAAAGAATGCCAAGAATTTGCTAAAGAATTCCCAGAGATGGGCAGAGATGAAGGAGGCTCCGAGCGCGCCCAGGGCAGGGCTTTGTCACCGCGCCCAGCCACGCCTCCCTGCGCCCGGAAGAGCTCCATTTTGGAAGGGAGGGTGGGCGGGTCAAAAAACGCCAGGTTTTTCCGAGCTGTGGCACCTCTCTGCTGCTGGCGCCCATGGCTTGCGCCACCCCCCGCTACGCCCTAGAAACGCCTCCGGAGATGGGTTCTGATATGTGGTCAGCTCTTGGATTGATGCGCTCAAGGGAGAGCACAAGGAACGGGGCAGCCAGCACAAATGGCTAGTGACCACCGGAGCACCCCGCCACTGCCAGTGAGGCGGCGGCGAGCCAAGGGTAGGACGAAGGCAGTGAGGGGGAGGATCAGGGTGGGGGTCACGACCAGCCAGGTGTGGGTTGGGGAGGGGCGAGGCAGACAGCAGCAACAGCACTGCTCTCCTGTGCTCCCTTCCTGGCCTTGGAGCCCACCCAAATTTTCATTAGCCGAAGAGCTGGCACAGATCCAAGTAGGCCCATTGGGGACCATGGCACAGCAGAGTAGGCAAGGAAAATAATTTTTTACTCACCTCTCTCTCATGTCACGGTCCCTGGCCAGTCCACAGCATGCAGTGCAACCTGCACCAAGCAGGGCCACCGCAGGCAAGGGACAGGCCAAGGATAGGAGCGGACCAGAAAGCAGACGGTCAAAACACATTACACAGCCAACGTTTCTGGGCACGGCTCTCTCTCTCTCTCTCTCTCTCTCTCTCTCTCTCTCTCTTGCTCTCTCCCCCTGAAATGCACCGTTGGGCACTCTCTCCAAATAAATATATTAAGTACTCTAACTAGTTCCTCAAGGAAGAAAATCATTTGAACACAATATTTCTCCTTCTAAACTAGCGTAACAGGGAGACACAGCAGGAATATTAAAAGGAAACCACCAAACAGTTAAAGAGACAAACATGTAACACTTTCACTCATACCACTCCAGTCCCTTTGGTTGGCTTCAGAGTCCCTGCTTGCAGGCCTGTCATTGTGGAGGACTTTTGGGATGCTGGTCCATCAATTGTGGTACACTCTCCCTAGAGATCTGGCAGATCCCTCTCATTTCCCTCCTGGAGGCATCAAAACATTTTTATTTAGAGCGCAATCCTAACCTGGAGTTCGGCTGGCACAGTTAGGCTAGCAACGTTTGGTGGCACAAGGGACACCATGAAGTATGTTCGGACCACTCTGAGTCAGAGAGGCCAGCACACAGACATGTGCCAACCCCCCTGACTCCAAGTGTGGTCCAAACGTGCTTTACAGTGTCCCTTGTGCCGGCCAAGCTTGGCTGGCCTGACTGTGCCGGCCTAACTCCGGGTTAGGATTGCACCCGCAGTCATGCGTGTGGAGTTTCGTTTTATTGCCTCACTGCTTTGTTGCTACCTTTTGTGTGTTGTCGTGTGGAGTTTGTTGCTTTAATTAGCTTGTTTAATTACTTTATTTTTGTACACCATTTTGGATATACTGTTAGATACCCTTTTTGCTAGGAATGCAGTTATAAGTAATATGAAATGCAACCACAGGTAACTGTTAGAACAAGTAGTACAGGGTGTAAAACGTTTACCATGGATTGGTCACATACAGCATAATACTCGAGGTATCTGAATGTCAACGCATCAGCTCCAGGATACTCTTCCTAAAACAAAATGTACATAAATCAGGGCTGATAAAGCAAGTCTATGTAAAATTGCTGACAGACCTATTTTACGACTGCCCAGGCAAGCTACATCCAACAGGAAGTGGAACTGCCAGATCCAGTTGGTCCAGTGTGGGTTAAAGTCAAGTTCACTGGAAGGTCTGGGATTGTTCCATGGCAAATGCTCACTCCGCGTGTGAACCGGAGGAGAACTGCACAAGCAAGACATGGATGGCAGATCATTTTAAAATAGTCATCATGGTCATCAGGCACTGATCACAGATCTGGGCAACCTGCACCGTTCACTTGGGGAAATCACAGCTATTTCCAGCCTTCATAGATTTGGAAGGGGGAAAACACCCCTGACACGGTGCTGGATGTGCCTGGGAAGATTCAGAAGCAGGTCTCTGGGCAAGAACTTGGGCCAAGCATCCATTTTCTGGGCTGCACATGAGAGCGCCTCTGTCTTGCCCAACATGGGATGGAGATTATGGAGCCGGATGTCACCCACTGTACTCCCTCAAGCCTCTTGTTAACCTTCCCCATTGGCTTCCTGTAAGTGGGTTGTGATCTTTTTTTAAAAATTTCTAACTCATGGGGAGCTGCAGTTTCCCCGCTCCAGCCCCTTGAGGGTGTCGTGACACCCCAGTTTGAAAGCCCCTGCGTTGGTCTGGCTTAAATAAATTCTTCTTCTACTCTAAATGTGGTCTGAACAGGGTACTTTGCTCTAGGTGAACTCGCGGTTTGAGACTGGTTTGAGAGCTCCACGCCAGGGGTGCAGGGAGTGATCTGGCCATTTAGCTCACAGCTGGGGAATTGGGGCTTGTGCAGCCACAGGACCAATTCACAAGGCGAGTAAACTCTGGGTTGGACCCCAAAATCTTTACGACAGCCACAGCATTCGGTCCCTGCACACACAACAGATTTCCCCGCATACACGTGCTCTAAAAAGCACACCAGGGAATGCAATCTACACCCAGAAGTATGCAATAGAAACAACAGCGTTCAGCATTTTGTCCTGGGGTGTGTGGCTGTATAAAGACAATGGCCCTGGGCTCCAGGCCTCTCTCTCTCTCTCTCTCTCCCCCCCCCTCTTCACGAGTGTTGCACCCCTTGATACCTCACACGTGGTGAACCAGACTTACTGCTGTTCTGGCAGACCCTGTAGCTGTGCTGTCGGCAGTCCAAGGCCTCCCCTCTGTCTCGTTGCTTCCCAGCTCTCCCCGATCTTCCAGACCGCCTCTGCATGCTTCACGCTGCTCTGGAGCCATTCGATAAATGAGGTGTTGAAATGCAGAGGAAGTCTCAATAGGTCGAATTTCATATTTTAAACTTCCAACCTGAATGTAGCCCCTGGAAAATGGCAACAGGATACTTAGATAAAGAATACCCCCTTGCGACCTGGGCAAAGAAGCCCCTTTTAAAGTGGTGCCTCAGACATAGGCAAAATGCCAGAGCCTGGGGTCCCATACATGGGACTTGTAGGGGGGTGAAGGAATGAGCCATGTTGTGGATTAGGTCCCATCATGAAACTCCCTTCTGCGTCATTAGGAGTTGCTCTCTCCAATGCAAATTGGGGATCTCTACTTGCTGTCTCTCTCTTTCTATTCAGAGTTATTGTTGATGGCAAAAGATGGGCTCTGTCACCTTCTGTGACCCTTCTGTTATCCCCTGCTAACTGGGCAAGAGGCACTTTTGCAAGCAGTGTTCCTCTTATATTTAGCAGGGGGAGAGTAACAGTCCCTCTTCACCCCAGCATAGTGTCTTTCTAGTGGCTGTTGCTGGGGGTGTTCTGCACTTTTTTTTTACATTGTGAGCCCTTTTGGGAGAGGGAGCCATTTCACTTTATTTTTTTGCCTGTAAACCGCTTTGTGAACTTTTTGTTGAAAAGCGGTATATCAATACTGTTGGCTTTGCTTGCTTCATCCGGGTGGGCTTTCATTTGCCCAGGTGGTACCACCACTGTCACTCTTGGCCCGTGGACACAGAGCAGAACCCAGCTCTTGCTGGCTGGGAGATGCATTGCTCTCCCATGCATCTAAGTCACCACAGGGAAAGCCGCCCTCTCTGTTTAACAAACACTTGGGTGCATGTGTGTGTGCGCGCGCGCACGCGCCATCCAATTGCGGGCTTTACAATGAATTTAGGTCAGGGCTCAACATGGACCGACAGCCCTTGAAGCAAAAGAGGTCTGTACATCTTGTGATCCACCAGGCTGACTGTAGGGAGCCCCCCAGCCACTGTTGGCCCCAGCTTGTAAGAGGCCCCTCACGGAACCCTCCACCCACTCCATGACGGCCCACTGAGTGCTACCCCCATCGCCTGTCCTCAGGAGCAGCCCAGCCAGTGGGCCCTCTGATGGGCACAGATCCTTCACCGGGCCCAGCTGAGCTGAGCTGATGCCACAGCTCCAGTTTTCAGCCTCTCAGAGCGCCACAGACCTCCCGCATTCCTACTGCCCGCCCAAGACTGCAAGACGAGAGGGTTGTCGCAAGCACCTGGTGCGGGGCTGCGTTCAGCCTGGGGAGTCACAAGTTGTGCTGGCCCTGCGTTAGGAGGAGCTGAAGGGGCAAAGGCCCGCTGTTATCTTAGCATCCAGATCAGCAGCAACCTTTTCAATCATCGCACGACTATTACCAAAGCCCAGCGCATGTTGAGAGGACGGCCTCGGACTCTTGGACACTTTCCACGTATCCGCTATAATAGCAGTCATCCTGCAAGGGTCAAAAGGATGATTTTCAGCCTCAGAACAGACACTGCCGAAGCCGGCAAATGCGCTAGACCCCAAACCGTTACACATTGCCCAGGGCCAGGACTCTTTGACGAGCTACACCAATCATGGTTCGTAACTGATAAACTGACCACGCAAAAAGTTCCACATGTGGCAAGGCGCTTATGGAGGGGAGGAGCCTGTGGCTCAGACACAGCACACAAAGGGTTCCACATTCAGTCCCTCACCAATTCAGGCAAGGCGGAAAGCACAATCTTAACCTGGAATTAGGCCAGCACAGTTAGGCCAGCAAAGTTTGGCCGGCACAAGGGCCAAAGTTTAAAGCAAGTTTGGGCCACTCTCAGAGTCAGGGGGAATGCCGCACGTCTGTGCGCTGGCCTCTCTGACTCCGAGAGCGGTCCAAATGCACTTTACGGTGGTCCATGTGCCGGCCAAACTTTGCTGGCCTAACTGTGCCGGCCTCACTCCAGGTGAGGATTGTGCCCTGAGAGTCTGCACAAGGTCACAGTCACACACCATTAGCATAGGCCGTGTTGAGCCACACAGACCCATGGCAGGCTCTGTGAAGGGCAGCTCCATACGTTCAAATGCGGAAGCACCCAGCACTGCCCCACTGCAGTGAGAGGGCAAAGTTATGCAGTGTGATGGGCCCTGCCAATGGAAACGAAACCTGGAACAGGTTAGTATTAAACACAAGGGTTTCCAGACATTTTCTTCATTGCACACTTGCAACACAGAAGTTCAGGGCACTTTTGCTGAACCAAGGGGATGCTGCACCCCTGGCTCCTGGGGTTAGAAAGAGCACAACAACTGTGGCGTGCACTTGCAGCCCACAGAGATAAACCAGCAACCATCATCTTTGGGGGGGGGGGAGTAGGCGTAGGACCAAATTAGCCCTTTTCCCTTCCATCCCTCATGAAGATCATCCGGTCCACTCTCTGACTGGGGCTGCATGTGCACAGCCTGGCTGCTGGGTGCGGATTGTGGCAGGAGGAACTGGGCATGTGGGCACACAAACACAAGTAGAGCCTTCCTTCTGCATGTGAAGAAAGCCTCTTGATGGAGTAGAGAATTTACGCTAAATATCCTAATAACAATAACAACAGCAATAATAAATATTTATATGCCACAAAAAAGTGGTTTATAATGCATTTTACATAACAAATATCCACTAGGAGTACAAGCCTATGCATGTCTATTCAGAAGTAAGTCCTATTGTGTTCAGTGAGGCTTATTCCTAGGAAAGAATGTATAGGATTGCAACCTAACAGCCCAGTCCTATCCAAAGCCCCATGCTGCATCCAGTGGTTTTACTGGTGCAAGTCCAAGTGGATCTGGGTAAGTGGACTGAGGCTCCATATCCAGCCCGGGGTTGGGACCAGTGATGTCATGCAGGGGGTACGCGGGGGTACGCGAGTACCGGTTTCTAGGATTACAGCTGGCCCCGCCCATTCGCCCACCCACTCGTCGACTCCGCCCTCTGCAACGTTTGAATTTCCTGCACGTTTGAGTTGCCTGCATGTTCTCAGAGCCAGGCAGGCAGGCAGGCAGCGAGCGGAGCCTTTCCTTGCCTTGCCACTGAAAAATGAGTTGCTCTGGGGTTTTAACATGATGCCAGGCCTCCTTCACATGTTCTGGGGGTGCTGTGGAATCCTGTTGCCACTGTTGGGTCAGTTTAAAATCATCTGAGGCCTCAAAAAGGGCTTTTTTCATGTCACTTCCTGCCACGACACCACTTCTGGCTTATGACGTCACTTCCGGTGGGCGGGTCCCGACACGTGCCAATCAAAAGTGAGTATCTGTTCTTAAATCATTTAGATGACACCACTGGTTGGGACTGCTGGCAGCGCAACTCAGAGTAAGGGGAATGAACCCCCTTACGCTGAGTAAAGCCCCAGCAGCCCCAATAGGGCTACTCAAATTGCTGGCAGCACTCTGAGCGGCCCATGTAGGGCGACTGGGCCAGGGGTTAGGATCTGGCCAAAGTGCCAGATCCTGGTTCCAACCCCCATCCCCAGGCCAGTCTGACCACAGACCCACCCAGTCCCTGCTTCCCCTGCCCTGTTGTGCCTTCCCCCGATCCTCCCTCCACCCTCCTGCAAAAGCTTCCCTGGGCCATCCGTACCTGACCATTGCGGGGCTGGTCCTGCCACAGGGTGGCCAGTGCAAGCCTGTGCTGACCTGCTCTGCTCCCGAGTCACCCCTTCACATTGCCTTTGCAACACTCGTAGGCTGGCCCAAGGGATTTGGGCCAGCCTACCAGTGAGTTTGGATTGTGCCCTGAGTAAGACATACCTGAATATATGGATGTTCTACTCGCCGGTCTCCTTTCGTACTAAAATAGTAAACAGGTACGCTTCGAATGATAAAGGATCTGTTTTAAAAAAAGGGGGGGGAAGCATTACAAATACAGGACAGGAAGCACTTGCTGGCAGTCTCCAGGCAGTGCATGTTATTAAATGCTGCCTCTTGGATCAACAGCCAATTATCAATATCCTGTTCCAATTTCCTGTGTAATTTGGACTAAAATGTTTATTTTATTTATCATTTATTGCGGTCAAGGACCAGAAAAAGGTCTTTTCTGGACTAAAATGTTGACCAGAAAAAGGTCTTTTCTGGACTAAAATGTTGACATTTGCTTTCCATCTACTGAGAAATTCATTCTGCTACTGATAGATGAAGTTTTTTTTAACTTGTCAAGGAATAGACTCCCTACAAGGGGAACGGAGCACTATGTTTTGCCAGGAGCCTTACGTTGCTGTGTAAATCACTCCTCTCCCTTGTAGCCAGAGGGAAAGCAACACCTCACAATTGCATACTGGCTACAGCGACAGGGGAGAGGAGCCATTTGCCCAGCAAGGTAAGGCTCCTGGCAAAACTTAATGCCCCCTCACCGCCCCCAGACACTACTATATCAAGGTTCCTTTACAGTTCCTTTGTAGTTTTTTTCTTTCTGTTCTTTTCCTTTAATCATTAGTTTATTTTATGTTTTTTCTTTCTCACAAAATGAAAATATTTTAAGTCAGACAAGTGAAATAAAAGAGATGATACAGTCCATCAACATTACCTTCCTCGTCCTCAAGGTTTATAGCCTGCTTTTCATCACAAAAAAGTTCACAAAGCTGTTTATGCCACTAAATAAATGAACGGTTCTCGGTCCCCAAAGGGCTCAAGTCTAAAGAGACATGAGCAGCCCGATCCTGACCAGGGTTGGAATCGGTAGGCCACAATGGCCCCTGACCCTGGGTTAAGCCCCAGCCACCGCCCATGGGGCTACTGGGAGCTGCGCCAGTGAAATCACTGGGGCAACTCCAGGTGGCCCTTGTAGGGCTGCCTGGGCTGAGGCTGGGGGTTAGGATCTGGCCTAAGACAACCTGGCTCTACCCCAGTAATGGCATCTAAATGATTTAGCAACAGGTACTCACTTTTGCTTGGCACTTGTGTCGGGGCCCGCCCACTGGAAGAGAGGTCATAGCCGGAACCCAGGAATCGCCCCCAGGAACCGCCACGCCTCCTCGGTAGGCCACACGGCGGCCTTTTCCGGGGCTGCCGCACGGGCTACCGATTCCCCCGCCCCAGGAACCGCCGTGCCTCCTCGGGAGGGAGCCCCAGGCAGCCTACCTGCTCACGCTGCTGCCACCATCAGTCTCCCTCGCTCCGCTGCCTGCCTGCCTGCCTGGCTCTGAGAACATGCAGGCAATTCAAACGTTGCAGGGGGTGGGGCGGAGCGCCGACGGAGTCAACGAGTGGGCGGGCGAATGGGCAGGGCCAGCCCTAATCCTAGGAATGGGTACTCGCGTACCCCCGTGTACCCGCTACATGACATGTCTGCTCTACCCCCTCCCCAGGCTGGTCCATCCATGGGCCAACCTCTCCTCCGCCCCATTTACCTGGGTAAAGCCTCAGCTTGCTCAATGGGGAAGCCCCGTGTTGGGCTTTCATGCCTGACTAAAGGGATAGGACCAGTGATGTCATGCACCCACTACGCACCACTACGCGAGTACCGGTTTCTAGAAGTTGAGCTGGCCTAAATCATTATTTGTTTGGCATTTGGACAAGTGCCAATCAAAAGTGAGTACCGGTTTCTAAATCATTTGGATGACACCACTGGATAGGACCCAGTGGAGGAGGCCAATCTCTCCCCCCATTTTGCCCAGAAATGCCTCCTCCTCGTCCCTCCTGCCGCCCTCCGCATGAACCCATGCTGCTCAGCACTTACCTTCTCTCCTTCAGTGGCTGAGGCTCCTGCAATGTTGTCAATGGAGCAGCACAAGCTAGTTGCGGTCCTAAACGTTGCGGGGGGGGGGATGCCCTGGGTGGCGCACTGCTCGAGCGGGAGGAGGGTGGCGACAAGGTGGCATTTCCGAGGGGCAAGCGTTGTTTGGCCTGCCCACCAGGCCTTGCCCCCGTATAGCTCCGAAATGGAGCCTGGCACGGCGGGGGCATGTCAGTGGGCGGCAAAGGGGTAGGGAGCTTGGGCAGGGGGCGCCAAGCATCAACCCAGACACAGGGTGGAGCGCGGGTTGGTCGTGTCACTGGCACAAGCCTCCCCGACAGCACCACTGACTCACCGGGTGGTCCAAACATGCATTATGGCAAGTTTGCTACACCCACCACCAGCGCTGCAGTCGCGGTGCCAGCAGGGCACTTACAGGACTGGGCCGTGAGTTGTGACGTCTACTACACAGCTCCAAAATCAATACTAGTGCACTATTTCTTCTCTCATTTTCATTTTATAACGTTGCAAATAGTGTTCTTAGTGTTCTTGAGAATTCTTAATTACTGTGAAATTTATTGATTTATTTTTCTATGCAGATCACTTTGTGTTGACAGCGGTATATAATAATAATAATAATAATAATAATAATAATAATAATGTTGTATACAGTATATGCAATTTTAATCCTCATTAAAAGACATAGACAATACTGCCCCTTCAAATGAACAATGAAAGAGCTGCCACTTACTGCTGTTGAAGGTGGACAATCCTGTTAATGCCTTCAGTTCTAATTAGATAAGACATTTCTTTCTAAACCGTTTGGATAAGAAACATAACATACATACGGTTATTTAAAACTTGGACCAATTAATTCCTATTATCTCATCTGAAAAATGGGTACATAGCTAAGCTACATACACATGGGACCTTTTGAGATATACACACACACACACACACACACACACACACCATACACACACACACACACACACACACACACTAGCAAAATTAAACCAACATTACAATTAAAATGGGGGTTAAAGCTGTGTCCTTGCACATCAGAAGCCAAGATCTGTAGCTGGATCAGAATCCTGAAGGGCTCAGAGACACACACCCAGGCAGAGGTTTCTGCACAACAGCTTCAGTGGATCTGCTTTTTACACTTCTCCAGAGAAACCTATTGTGAGGGTACACTGCCGTGAGCAAATTCAAAATGGTCTTTCCTGGTGTCACAAAATGCAACATTACCTTTGTGTGGAAGCCAGCTTGCCACCTGAGCACTCTGGGAACTACGACTTCCGAATAAAGGTACTTTGAAGTGTCCATAAAACCTAGAAGGAACAGGCGCTCTTAACCAGTGGAAAGCACTCCCTCCCAGCCCTTGATGGTTGGGGTCTAGGCCAGGCCCACACCCACAAGTGAAAAATGGCCGCCAGAGGCACACAGTGTGCACCACTGCATGGCCTGTTATGGCAGCGGAACTGCTCTCTGCTGTGGTAGCTAGGCCAATAGGACATAAGAACATAAGAAGAGCCCCGCTGGATCAGGCCAAAGGCCCATCTAGTCCAGCTTCCTGCATCTCACAGCGGCCCACCAGGTGCCCCAGGGAGCACATGAGACGACAAGACGCTTGCATCCCTTTGCCACTCCCTTGCACCCGGTACTCTGAAGTAGCCTACTACTAATGTAAGGAGGTTGCACCACCCATCATGGCCTATAGCCCACGATGGACTTTTCTTCCAGAAATCTGTCCAAACCCCTCTTAAAGGCATCCAGACCAGATGCCATCACCACCTCCTGTGGCAAAGAGTTCCACAGACTAACCACCTGCTGGGTAAAAATGTACTTCCTTTTATCTGTTTTAACTCTCCC
>JAJKFI010000017.1:1213567-1230162 GCA_029204185.1 Lerista edwardsae | reverse complement strand
TCATTTATGAACAGCTGTCAGCCACCCCCAAAGGCCCTCCCCAGCAGCACATTCTCAACGGACCCCCACCCACCCACCCACCCACCCTCACTGCCCCTCCCCTGCGTCCACCTGAGGTGACGAACAGGAGCAGCATAGCTCCCAGCAGCGCCTCAGAGGCCCACATCCCCCCACGGAGGAGGGGACCTCAGCCGGCCGCCTTCCTCCGGCGCCACTGCCTCGCCGTCTCCAACTGCCACATGGCGGGCCTTGCCTCGGCTTCCCTGCCACTCCGCCCCAGGCCCCGACCTCAGTGGCTGCCTCAGCCACAAGGCCCGCCCCAGGCCTCCAGCTGCGGCAGAACCCCAGCTGCCACTCAGCCCCGGTCCCGCCCCTTCTTCACACTCCGTCCAGGGGCTCCTTCGCTGGCCCCAGTTGCGGAGAGGGGAAGAGGCCGGAGGGGCCAAACAGGAAGGCCCGTCTCAAGGGGCACCGGCACACACACGGCACGGGGAGCCCTCAGGGCAAAGAGGCTGCAGCTCCCACCAGCTTCCATGACCTGGGGCAGTGATGGGGAGCCCGTGACACGCGTGGGAAAGGTGACGCGCCACCACCGCTGGGGGGACACCCCGCATTCACCAACGCCTGACGAAAATGGAGTTGCCACTGTTGTCATTATTCGATCTGATGCATGGAGTTATTATACACTGGAGAAGCCATGACGTCATATTCTTGAAGCCATGGACGGAACAATATGGCTGACTCAGATCATCGCCGCCAAGGAGGAGGATTGCCGCGAATTCTCGAATAAAAATCTCCCTGCACGCGTGTAAAAGTTAATTTCAACGTCTTTAAGCATGCCTGTGTGTTCTCCATACGGGGGTGCGAATCGCTGAACGAAAAATGGGATTTAATTTCCACAGAAAGATTCACGTATTCACATTACATCAGTTCAATAAAACGACCATTCAGTGAGTACTGAACATTAACAGAATTTGTTTTTTTTCTTTGGGGGGGGGGGGGTGAGTGTAGAAGTTAAAAAAAATACTCTTAATAGTCTAGAAGTAAAAAAGAATTACTCTCATATTGACAACTACTTGTGTCATGAAGAGATTTTAATGTAATTTTCCTACTGTAATACTTATGAAATTCTGAACATTAACAGACATTTTTTTATGGGGCATGGCCGTTTTATTTTTGCTTGCGTAGATTTCAAAAAATGAGTCTGTCAAGACAGTGCAATCCGAGTTTAAATAGACAGCAAGTAGCATTTCGTCCGGTGTGTTCAGTAATATAATTATGCGGAATTAAACCTTGTAATTGCATATTAAATCATAATAAGATTACCAATAATGTTTCTACACGATCACACGTTTTTATTTTGGTAAGTTTTTACTTCAGGAGTAAACTATTAAAAAGTAAACAGTAGGCGCAAAGCAATCTGAAATGGTTGGAATCTGCATTGTTTTGGATGTAAAAACATGGCCGCTAAGCCCGCCCCCTATTCAAGATTCTTGCCCGCCCCCTGGCTTCAATTCGTGCCTATTAATTCTTAAGGCAGGGCCAGGGGTTGCGCAGAACCATTGCAGGCCCACCCAACTGCCACTCCCGGCGAGGGACACAGCCACTGGCAGAGGGCGCCAAGAGGGGCGGGCCCTCTCTACGCATCCTCCAATCGCCGTAGCCGCAGCCGAGGACCGCCGCTGAGTGACAGCCGCAGCGAGACCGCCCACCTCAGCCTCCGACCAATGGGGCGGGCGTGAAGAAGCGTCACCCTTCGGAGCTCCGGTTCCTGTATGGTCGCTGCCCTGTGAGTCTGAGCGGCTGCCCGGCAAGTGCGGCGGCGGGGGCGGCGGGAGAACGGGAGGGGCGCTGGTGGGGCCTGTGTTGGTGTCCTGTCCGCAGCCGAGGTCGCCGGTCTCTACTCGCGAGGAGTCCCTTCGCCAGGGGGGCGGGGCCGCGTTGCACAGGAGCTTCTGCAGGACTGGGCGCTCTGCCCCCCTTGCAGCAAGTGCCAGAGCGCCCCCGCCCCCGAAGGGCCTCCCCCCCCCCAGCAACGCAGAGCCTCAGAAACGCATCATCATCATCATCATCATCATCATCATCATCATCATTCTTTTGCACAGGCACTACAGGTGTAGTGACCGGTATACTCTGAGCATCGGGTCCTTCCCAAGGACCTGGGATGTTCAGAGGTTTTTTGCTCGCTATGTGGCAGTCCCTAGTAGGGTTGCCTTCTGTAGTTGCATGGCCAAGATTTCAGTGAGGTCGAGTGTCTTAAGATGTGGCTTAAGGTGATGATGATGATGATGTTTAGAGCAGTACCATCTGAATCCTCTGTCACAACTGAGCTGGAAACCAGCCCAAGCACTGGCAGAGATAACCATGTGCTCCTGCAGGTGCCAAATGCATGGTGGGGGCGATGTCATAGTTGCTCCGGGTCGTAGTCAGCTGCCACTTTGCCCAGTGCTTCTTTGCAGGTGCCCCTTGCCACACCGGGCGTAGTGCAAAATCTCACAACCTGGCCCGGAATATTTGTCCACATTGGCTTCTAAAGCCAGCTGGAACATCTCGCTATGAGCCCAGGTCCTGTGGCTCACCTCACCCCCATTAAAAACCAAAAGACGGGCAAGGTCTACATATGAAATTTATTAGGAAAAGAAAAATCCTCATTTGCCCCGTCACAGCTACTCATGGGAGAAAAGGAGGAGGACAGAAAATCCCCAGACCCGAATGAATCAACTATCGTAATAAGAAACAACAGGAGGGTAGGAAAAGAGTTTTCACTCTCACGCGCGCACACACTGAGTATATCCCTATGGACCAGACTCTTCCAAACAGTATCTACGGGTGGGGATAGATAGCGATATGTATGAACACACAGGGAGGAGAAAGGAAAAGCATGGCGCACAGATGCACCCACGGAGTCAGTGGGGGCCTGGCCAGAGGGGAAAGTACCGTCCCCCCCTTGCCAGCTGGGAGCTTGCCTCAGGTTTTGCAGGACGACTACGGAGCAGTCTCCGACTCTTCACAGAGGTGCTCCTTTTGCTCTCTGGAGCAGGAGGCAGGGCAGGACCGGACTGGATTTTCTTTTGCATGAGTGCGTAATGCCTACGTGGTTCCTGGCAGCCCTTGCTGTGTTTCCAGAGTGAGACAGAATTAATGCCAAAAAGACCCGTTTTCCTAAATATAGAAACTGGCAGTGATGAGAGGAACCAGCCGATGCAGGAGGCAGTCAAGGCCTAGGAATGAAATCCCAGCAAGGATTTTTAGGGGGGTGGAGGCATAATGCAGCCCTGGCTGGGGGGAAATATGAGCCGACCCCAATCTGAATCCAAGTGTGTGCCTAAAAAATTGCCAATATAAAACGTTGGGATGCAAAAGGAAGGTGACTGTTTGATTGCCCAATTTCAGTCCGGAGCCCAGCAAATGTCGCCCCATCAGCAGGAGACATGGATGAAAAGCCTCAAGGGATTCTGGTAAATTTAAAAAAAAAGGAAAGAAAAATATGAACTATGAAGTTCAAAATGTCCAGAATTTCAGACAAGAACAACTTGCATGGCAAAATGTGACCGAGCTGAAGGAGCTCCCACTCATTTTGTTACCCCAAGGGCTCTTCCAAACAGCACGAGGGTTCTGTCAGGCGCAAAGGAATGGCAACAAGATGCAGGCAGCTTGTTGTCTCGTGTGCTCCCTGAGGGATCTGGTGGGCGACTGAGATACAGGAAGCTGGACTGGGTGGGCCTTGGCCTGATACATACGTTCTTAAGGCCCAGATTGGGTTGCAAGTTATTATACCTCCCTCCCCACAGGACAGTAAATTCTCTTTTATTTACCTCAGAAATTTACCTCAGAATGCCAGATACAAAGGAGCTTCAACAGGATGCAGGCATCTTGTTGCCTCGTGTGCTCCCCGAGGCATCTGGTGGGCCACTGTGAGACGCAGGAAGCTGGACTAGATGGGACTTGGCCTGATCCAGTATGGCTTGAATAGGCTCTATTCCCATATTCATTTCAGAAGAAACTCACGTGATACAGTTAAACAGTAAAAAAATACCTCACCACAGGCCTGCTGAGAGCTGGCATTGGACCTGGGGCAGGATGCCTTATTGACCCCCCCCCCCTAATAAATAGATACATACATTTTGTATTGTATACAGTAGTTTGCTTTGTCATGGCCCAGACTCCCTGGAGGTCCAAGCCCTGGGGACCCCCCTCCGCCGCCTCTCTCCAGGCCTGCCCCACCATGCAGTCCTGCACTTTTGTCCCTTTGATACCCAACTGCTGCTGCCAGACTTTCCGTTTTCCTTTCCCACCTCCCCTCCTGGCTGTTGGCCTCCTCTGACGACCCTGGAGCTCAATGCTCTTTGCTGAAGAGCAGTTGTGCTGACTGGTGTCCCTGACCTGACCACATCACGATACCACGGCCAGAAGTCATGGGGACTGCAAGGTCAATCGGAGGGAGGTTCAGTGGGGGGGAGCAGAGGGGAGGGAAACGGCCCACAGAAGTCTGGCACTGCTGAAGTACAAACATGTTCATAGCCCCAAAAAAGTCCAGACACAGGGAGGGGCTTTTCGACACCTACAGCAACTAAGGTGGAGTGAGGCAAGTTTCAGCTGGTCAACACAAGTCAACACAACCTTGGGGGCGGTGGTGGAAATCACGGACATTTTGAAAAATCGCTTTCCGCACCCCCCCAGTAGCTAAAATAATGTGTCAGTGTTGATAACAGTTGCTGTTTGTTTGCGTATTTGGTCCAGAAATGGAGACTTGAGGAGCAAGTCACAAGTGAGGCTGATGCTTATTTTGTTGAGCAGAGTATCCTGACCCCACTGCCGCAGCCACGTCTGGGGATGGAGGGGCAGGAGCGATGTGTGTTCGGACCTCTCCTGACGGAAGGGCTCCCCCGCTCACTGCCATGTTGATCAAAGGTCTTCCCTGATACGGGTGAAGGGGGGGCCCTGCACGTGCTCAGCCCCGGGACAGAGGGGAGCCCTGCACCCCCACCCAGCAGCAGCCTTGGATCGCAGCCTCCTCCACCAGCCCTGCCGAGAGGAGAGGTAGAGCGTCTCTCTCCGAGAGCGTGTCCCGCTGCGTGTGGGCCATACCATCATCACAACCTGACATGAGACAGCAAAATGCATTCCTGAGCCACAATTCAGTTGCTAAAAAAGAATCACAAGGAGGTTTCAGCAGGAGACACAGCACACACCTGGGGTTCAGAAAGCTGCAGAAGCTCTTCCAGAGAAAACTGAGAGAATGTGACTGACCCCTGACCGTCCTTTGTGGGCTGATTTTGTCCCCATCAGTGCCTTTCCCGCCATTCCTACATCCCCACTGCCCCTTCGAGATGGGGGGGGGGAGTTGCAGCAGACGGAAAGGGGCTGGTTGAGCTGATCCAGAGCTGCTCTCAGCTCCCATCCACATTGGCAGGTAGCTACGCAAAGGGATACAAGGGTCACAGACAAAGTGTCTCTCCAAAGGCAACTCAGAAAAGGTAAGGCAAATGCAGACAGAGTTTCCATTGATTCAGGGCTTGCTCGGCGGAGGCTCCTCCTCCTTCACCCCAGAACATGCACTGCAGCGACACGGAGGAGAAGGCGTTTAAGCAGAACACAAAACAGCCCCGTCCTTCAGGTACGAGAGTACTTGCTCCGGTGCCCAAATCCGTAAGGATGCAATGCTGAAAGCAGAGGAATGCATATTATATCCTCAGCAGATGTACACGCGGCAAGTGAGGCTTCGTTTGCAGAATCAGACCCTGGCTGCACATTGTATTCATCACATCAAGCGTAGCTCCGTTTCAGCCAAGCCTTACTGCGAGGAGCTCGGAAGGCTTCCCTGGAGGAAGGCAGAGAAAGCTGGAAGGGATTGTGGAGCCTCTGGCTGCCACTGCTTCTCTGGGCCTACCTGAGCTCGAGCAGCCCCTGTCCTCCTGTCCCTGTGGACAATCACCTGCTCAAGGAGACGTAAAACGAGCAGCTATAAACGACTGATGGAGAGAGACAGCGGGTGGCTTGCGTTCTCCATCCTTCGCTGCAGGTCTCCACGGAGAGGCTTCTGCATCCCCAGCACTCAGACGCTGGCGTAAGCTTCAAAGTTACTTTTGACACGGTAAGCGTAATGCAGAGCTGGAGCACATGGAAGATGGGAGGGGGCCGACATTAGCTCAGTCCTGCAGCGATAGTTTACCTCTATGTACAAAGGCCTGGCTTTCCTAGCCTTACACTTTTGGTTCAGTGACCTTAAGAACACCCATTCAGATCGCAATAGCGGCTTCGGGGCGCACTCCTAACCTGGCGTTAGGCCGGCACAGTTAGGCCAGCAAGGTTTGGCCGGCACAAGGGACACTGTAAAGCGGGTTTGGACCACTCGGAGTCATAGAGGCCAGCACAAGATGTGCCCCATCCCCCCCCGACTCCAAAAGTGGTCCAAATGCACTTTACAGTGGCTGTTGTGCCAGCCAAACTTTGCTGGCCTAACTCCAGTTTAGGATGGTGCTCTAATTATGCTTTTGTGTTACCCAGATCTGCAAAACTGCGGTATGCGTTTTAAAATGTGCATGTACCCATGCAAACAGCACATGCACCATTCCCCTGCCTGGCTGATGACACGGGAGGAAAATCCGGCTTTTCCTTGATGGTGATGACGGTGTTCTATGACTATTAACGTGTGGCCTAATAGCACAAGAATGGGATACCATCCACCATCAAGTGGCCGTTGGGCCACGTTCCAAAATAAAAAATAGCGGATTCTCACCATTTCCACAAATTAAAGAAAAATTCTATGAGTGAAGGGGGCATCGTGGAGTCACTTGTGATGTCCCATCACACTGCCAGGGATGGTGGTAGTGAACTCTCGGGTTGTCTGCACAACCCTGAGCCACAGCAAAGGCTCCACACCAGCTGCTCTTTCAGCCCTCGAAACCTCTAGGTGCATTAGGGGGCCCACACAACTCCTTTTGAAATAGGGTATTTCTGCCTCATAATGGCCCGTCCCGCGATATTGCTCACGTGGCAATTGGTATAGACACAACCAGACATCCACACAGGTGTTCTGGCTTGTCCAACAAGCTTCCAGTCATGGTCAGGCATTGTATGAGGGCCTCTGAAGTTAGACTGACAAAACATGCCTTAATGGATGGTTTTCCCTTGTGCTTGGAGGAAGGTGACAACCCAGATAGCCTGGCCAGAGACAGGTGGGCTGTTCTCCGATGAGCATTCCAAACACATGGTGCTGTCTTAGCATGGTAGCGCCCCAGAGCCAGAAATGGTTGCCTTATCCAGTTTCTGGCCCTAAGAAGAGAAAGCCCATCATGTGCTTTGCAGACTTAGAACAAGGTGACTTGGGCTTGAGTCCCTCCCGCAGTGGCCGGGGCCGGTCACTGCCTTCCATCTTCCTCACCCCTTCCTATCTTCAGTTAATCTCTGCACAGGAAGGGTGGAACAGAAATGCAATATGTACTCCATGCCTCAATTAGATGCTCATCCAGCTGTTTTTTTGTTTCCAAATAAAGCTTGGAGGAGAGACACAAAAGCTCTTACGGCACCTCAAAGACTAACAGCTTTATTGTGCCATTCTGTGGACTGGAGCCAGCTTTGTCAGGCGCTACGCTTGAAGGAAAGAGTGTCTGTTGTTTACTTGCTTTGACAGCTGAGAGTCTGTCCGTACCCCTGAAATTCAACCTAAGTGTGCTTCTCTATAGGCTTTGATCTCACTTGGCACAACTGGGCCATTTCCTCACCCATGAACCAAAAGGCATGTGTCATTCAGCTGTGTAACAGGCACTCAGAACTGATTGCATCGTAAGGTATTTGGCCCACTGATGAATGTCAACTTCCGGACGCTTCCCTGGCAGCCATTTTGAATGATGTCATTGGAAGTGGCAAGGAGACACACAGGAACTATGGGCGGGACTCCAGTTCTTTCTGTTCTCATTCATTGCTCCAATTCCCAATTTCTGCTTCAGTCTACTAAAGTAATAGCGGGCAAACTATTTTTCAGAACGGCTGTTTCCAACTGGCAAAATGTCATTGCTGACATTTCTGTCTCCAGCTTCAGCATTTTTCCTCCTCCTTTTATCTGCTTCTTCAGTCTCTTCTTCTGTTTAGCATCTTCCTGTGCAGAACTCCCAGCATGACCTCCATAAAGGTGTCTCAGATCAGGCGACAACAGTCTGACCCGGGCTTTGCTCTTCCAGTGTTTGAGGTGCAGACGCAACACGAGGGCACTCCAGGTCCCGAGCGTTCCTGAGGATCAAGGGTGTCAAAGAACAGCCCCGCATAGGATAGTCAGATTGTCAAGTTTCGTTCCTCGCCAAAGGCAAATGGACAGTCCCTTTTAGAATGGATCCACTTGAATGAGATCTGGCCGAAGGGAGAAAAACTCTGCAAATCTGTGGTGCCAGCCCTGCCTCTGCAGCCTCAGGCATGGCAAATAAGCAGTCATTTCTTATGGCTCTCAGTAGCAAAGCAAGGTGCTTAGCTCACCTGCACTGCTGAATAATTAAGACCCGGTTCCCAGCCATAGGCCAGTAACAAACTAAGAAACAAGCTCATTTTGTGTAACTGAATGATGTCCAGTGTTGGGGAGGCTGTGGGACTTTGGGCATCAGTGATGGGGCTGAACTAGCAAGACCCAGAGTCAAGAAGAGCCCCCAAAGAGCCATAATGCACATACCCCCACCAAGGAGTCTGATTAGGTAAGTACTGCACTTGTGCCATATATACAAAATGTGGCACAGTCCTCATCCCAGAACCTAGAGTCTCCTCCTCCAGCTCGAGAGCGAGTTTGTCCTGGGCATTCTGACCCTGCTGCAGCAGCAGAGTGTGACTGGCTCGTAATTGACCACGTTTGTGTGAGAGAGGCACCAGTGACAATGCTGGGGGATGGTACGTGTCCTCAAATGCCCATTGGAGTGCCAGCTTGCAAGAAGATGCAGGGGTAAGGAGTTAAAATGAATGCTATGGAATGATCTAAAGAAGCGCCAGTAGGAATAATGGAACTGAGATGTGTCTTCAAGACAGGACCAAGCCTGAGGTTATCGGGACTGCTAAGAACAGGGGAACACAAATGACTTGGTGGAAATCTCTGCTATGCCTTCAGGATTGCACCCTGCAAATGCCCCCCCGCCCCCCCAAAAAAACTGCTGTGCCTTATTCAGACCTTGGAGCAAGACAAGAGCTGGGGTTCATTTCATGGGCATCCTCATGAAAATAGCTAGTCATGTGCAGTAGCTGTTGCACCCTTGGCCCACACACAATCAACCCATCAACCAACAGTACACACAACACCCACACAGCAAACAACACTGGGCCCCTCTTTGTCACAACGTTCCAAGCAGGCAGGAGTTAAAAGGCAAAACAAGGGATATGGGGATGCTAATTCTGGGTCACTGCAAGAAATGTTGGGGGCTGCCCACAAGGCGTGAGCACCTCACCGGTGTCCATGCACACACACGTCTCCACGCTGCAACCCTTCGGTTGCCGATTCCCACCAGGCGCCATTCCTGAGCGAGCTGGGGACGGAAAGAGGGCTTGCCCTGGGCCCGTCGAGCAATGACTCCATCCGGGTGACCTGTCCACTAACAGACTGACACGGTGACATCCACCTCTGGGCACGTTTTCTTCATGCCAAAGGCCACAGGCAGGTTTCTCTTGTGGTCCAGAAGCTCCAGCGCAGCAGGCTGTCTTTGGCTGACTGCGTTCCTGCGAATCGCTCACCTGTCTGACTCCACACCTGTGCATAGCGCTACTAACGCCCCTTGAATGTGGCTCCCGGAGGAGAAGTTCTCTCTCCAGGTGCCGAGTCCCATCGAAGGCTAGGATGAAACCTGAGCTCCAGCCAGGGGCACGCATGGCGGGGTGGGGGTGGGGGGTCTCCTCAGCTGCACCCTCACTTTTCACTAGTCCTCACCAGCAACCCTTCAGCTGGAAGTGGGGCTGCTTCCCTCTGCCTCCAGCCATCTGCTGCAAGGGGGTGGCAACAGGATGCAGCAGGCATCTTGTGGTCTTGTGTGCTCCCTGCGTGGGCATCAGGTGGGCCACTGGGAGATACAGGCAGCTGGACCAGATGGGCCCCCTTTGGCCTGATCCAGTGGGGCTCTCCTATCCTTATGCCTGGCTGAGCACAGACTGAGGAAACAAAGCAAGAACAAGCCCCGACCACAAGCATTCCAGCGCCACCTGCACAGGTAGTGCTTCCTCCTCTGTGCTCAGGCTAATGTGCAGCCCAGGACTAGCAAAAAGGCCACCTGGCCTGAGTGGACACAGCTGGCCGATGTGGCAGCCTGTGGACCGAGTGTGGGCAGCAGGTGGTGCAGCCATGCCATTCCACAGCGAGCTACGAAGATGGCAAGCTGGCAGAGCTCTGGTGCTGATGGCTGGTGTGTGGGGTGGAGTGGGGGGCAGGGGAGTGGCATGGAGAATGGGTTGTGGGGGGGCAGTGGAGGTGGAAAACGCCTGCAGGGGGGAGAGCGCATCATATAAATAAGAACCATTTGCTTCCAAAATCAGCCCCACCCTCTCCTTGGCAGGGAAAGGGTTACAAGGTTGCACTTGTGTGTGTCCAGTCCGTGCTGCGCAGGGAGCGGGCACGGGTCACTCCTCCACCACCCCCACATGCCCCTCCTCCGAGTCCAGGCACCCGTTCATCCTGACGCCGTTGTCCTGGCCCATGGTCTGGAGGTCGTACTCCTCGTCCAGGAAGTCCAGGGAGTTGTTGCTCGGGAGGCCCCTGATGGTGAACTTGTGCGACACTTTTGTCCAGTGCTCCCTGTTGCTGGCCACCCGCTCGTACAGCTCCGCGGACTTGGGGAAGAGGTCGTTGAGCAGCCTGCGGGACAAGAGGGGCGGGCAGGAAGGTCTGTCACCCAGCAGTCCCCACAGTGCGGAGAACCCGCGAGAGGAAGGACTGGAGGGACATCGATCTGGTTGGCCACTGTGGAAAGCAGCGTGTGGGGCAAGTTGGGCCCACTGTGGCCTGATCCAGCAGTGGAGATCCTCAAAGGAGAGGTCTGACCCAAATCTGGAGGCCACTGAGGGCACGATCCTAACCTGAACTTAGGCCGGCACAGTTAGGCCAGCAAAGTTTGGCCGGCACATGGGCCACCGTAATGTATATTTGGACCACTCTCTGAGTCAAGAGAGGCCGGCACACAGACGTGTGCCCTCCTTCCTGACTCCAAGAGTGGTCCAAACACGGTTTACGGTGGCCCTTGTGCCAGCCAAACTTTGCTGGCCTAACTGTGCCGGCCTAATTCCAGGTTAGGATTTTGCCTTGGGAGTGAAAGAGGAGGCAAAACTTCCTGGCCTCTTCTGCATGTCCAAGGAGGGGTGGCCACGATGGAAGCCAAACTCACTGGAGTTCCACACAGAGATCTTGGCTTAGTTGCCACCGCTGTCTGAACCCCCAGGTGCTCCAGAACAAAGCGATGTCACCCCAAATGGCTTTCTTTGGAAAAGCAAAGGGGGCCTCACTCTTGCCCACCCATGGCATACCATTCCAGAACATTATGGGAAAAATAAGGTGGTGACCATCATCTGGGGGGAAACAGAGAGGAGCACCAGTACACCCAACCCCGTTAAGCATGCCAGTTTTGTGACCTGTGAGTTGAGGCAGTTTCTAGCCCAGCAGAAGCCCTCAGAGCATTCCCCACTACCACCACAACCACCACATGTGCCATATGAGAATGATAATCATAGAATCAGAGAGTTGGAAGGGGCCTACAAGGCCATCTAGTCTAACCCCCTGCCTGTAGCAGGAAACCCTCCAAGAGCATCTCCAGCAGGTGCCTGTCAAGCCTCTGCTTGAAGGTCTCCAGTGAGGGAGAATCCACCACCTCCCTCCAGTGGCAATCTGTTCCACTGTCGAACCGGCCTTATCGTCAAGAAATTCTTCCTGATGTCCAGCCGGGATCTCCTCTCTTGCAGTTTGTACCCAGTGGACCCAGTTCTACTGTCAGAGGCAGGTGAGGACAGACTTGTCTCTTCTTCCTCATGACAGCAGACCTTACTGGCTCATTGCACAGATCACAGGGACTGCATGTGACGAGCCTTCCACACTGGAAATGTTGTCCTTGGCACTGAGGAAGCCACTCCCCCTTTGCTTTGCCCATGCCCTCTGCTCCTGGCACCTGCCAAGTCCTCACTTGTTGGGAGACTGGACCCTGCTGGCGCTGGGGCCGAGTGCCTGATGCCTCCCCCTGCTTTGCATTAGCCCCTTCTGCCCCCCCCCGCAGCCTGCTCCTGCACGAAGCCCAGCCCTCACTTGTAGATGGGCATCGCAATGTGCTCCATGAAGCTGATCTGCAGCTCGGGGATGTAGGCTTTCTCCCGGTCCATCATCTCCATTGGCCGGTTGCCCATGGCTTTCTCCTGCAGAGATTGGAAAGTCAGGTCATCACTCAGATCCGTTAAGCCACAGCCCGCCCCCTTGCCTCCTTTCCTTGCAGCAAGCTGGGGAAGAAGAACCGTCTCTCCCAAACTCAACCCAGAGCCGCAGGCGTCTCAATCACCACGTTTAACGCGACAATAATCTCAGCGCAGCATTTCCAGGTGATTCCGGGGCAAACGAGAGCCACCAATTACTGTGAGTGTTGGTCATTCTATTGTCCGTCGCAGCGAGAAGCTGCTCCCCAAGATCTGTTGTGCCCTGAAAAGTCCCCCTGCCGGAGAAGGAGGCCTCCCTGCCCCTGCCGCTAGGAATTGGGGAGGGGGCAGTGCGCTCATGGGGGGGGGGGAAGACGACGGGCCCCCATTGTGCAGTTGTTACATACCAGATCTCCCTGGGAGAAGAACTCCTTGTAGATCAACTCCTGGAAACAAAAAGGGCCGTTGATCAATACGAGCATCGAAGCGCCCCTCCAGCCCCCCCCCCCGGCTGCATCCCAGGCTGCCCAGTCCCACAACACTGCCGAGTTACGACCGCGCCCCGGTTTCAGCAGAGGGATGGTCCACCTCGCCCAGCTGCCCACCCCCTCCAGTTTGAAGGAGCTGCCTTACACCGAGTCAGGCCGCTGGTCCAGCAGACTCAGAACTGCCCGCTCCGTTGGCCGTGACTCTCTCCCAGATCCAGAAAGTGGAAAGTGGGCCCACACGGAAAATGTCCTGTCATCAGGTGCCCTGTCTGAGTGGCAGCACCCAGAGGCAGATCTAAGGGGGGCAAATCTGTAAGTTTTGCAAGGAGCCTTACCCTGTCATGTAAATCCCGCCTCTCCCTTGCTGCTGTAGCCAGTAAGCAACGCCAAGATGTTGCTGTTCCCTGTGAGGATTGGCTAGAACGGTGCAGGAGAGGAGTGATTTCCACTGCAAGGTCAGGCTTCTTGCAAAACTTACAGATTTGCCCCCCCCAGATCCGCCTCTGGCAGCACCTGCAGTTTAGCCTGGAACGGTCTGTGTGCCAAGTCTGTGCTCACACCGCCAGGTGAGTTCCATTTAAGGCAGAGTCAGGTGGCAGGACCGCCCATCGTGGATCAGCAGTGACTGGGGGTGCTAGAAGGCTGCTGCTCCCCCACTGGCAGAAGTCAACAGGCGACGCTTCTGCTTGGAGCCTGGCCTGGCGGGGGTGGGTGGGTGGTGGCGGCGTGGAGCAGCACACGGGGCAGAGAAACAGCGGAGGGGGCGGACCTCCTCCTCGTCCTCCTCTGTCCCGGGGGGGGGGGCATTGGCTGGGTCTGCAACTGGGCTGAGAGGGTCTTAGGGCCCTTCCACCTTGACAGGACAGTATATGAGGCTGATGAGGCCTTATCCGAGTGTGGCTTTTGAAGCCCACCAACCACCAAAATGCAGTGGGTCTCTCAGTCGAGGCCAAACCCTCCCCCCAGGACATGGAAAAGAGGAGCAGCAGCCGATTCGCTGACCCTTGGGGTACGGGGGACCCTGCCACTCGTGTCTGGACTCCTCTGCTGCCTGCTGAGGGGGTGGGTGGAGCCTTCCCCAGGGAAACCCAGCCCTCGCGTAAGGTTGCCAGAGGGCCTGGCTCCTCCAAGGACATTTCAAGCTGGAACACGCCGGGGGGCACACACACAAGGTGGGCTGAGTGGGTCTCCCTACGCGCCAAAGGGGGCAGCCATGGCCGACCCCTCCACAACTCACAGCAATCTTGCGGGTGGTTTTCCAGCCCTTGGTTTGGTCCGAGAGGTCACAGGAGGTCATGAGAAGACACAGCAGAAGCCGGTGGTGGTTCTGGTCCTTGGGATCGTAGCCAACTAGGAAGTGGACAGGAACAGGAAGTAATCTCGGTTAGTGCAAGGCTGTTTTCAGGGGTTCAGCCGAGAGGCCATGAAGAAGCCAAGACCCTCCCACAAAGAAAGGGTGGGTGCAAAAAGTGGGGTCTTCTTCAGGGCCCTTCAGATCCGGCCAGTGGGGGTCTGGCACGTTCCAGGAGTGTAGCTAATGGAAGTGGAACTCAGTGCAGAAGGCAAAATGTTACCCCAGAACTGACATCACAATAGGAAGTGATGTCACAGTTGAATTTTGGATTTGGGGCCATAACCTTTTATAGAATGAAGATACTACATTCTAGTTTGTTGAATTGCTTTCTGCATTAAATTACTTTTCCAATGATATATAACACGATGGTATTATTCATACATACTGAAGTTTTCACCATTTTGGCCACTAGTGTCAAGCTCAGCTTGTTGCCCCCCTAAAGCTTGTTCCCTGGTGCAATTGCCCCCCCCCTGCACTTCTGGCACGTTCTGCCCTCCCACCACCCCCACTGCCTCTATTGGAGTCATGCCTTCCTTCCTGCAAAAAAAAAAAAAAAAGGCTCATCCCACTCTCTGCTCCACCATGTAAAAGAATTGGACAAAAATGATTTTTTTTGGGGGGGGGCACAGGAAGAAAGAATGGAAGACAGACTGTTGTCAAGTCAAATAAGCACAATGTACGTAGTTCATATGATATTTTCTTTTGTGCGTGTATTGGAAAAGGCAGGAGATATCCCGAGGAGATAGGGAATGGTATCAGCAGTGGCCCCTTGTCCAAATAAACCAGGGACTACAGGGTTAATCCCAGAACTCCTGCAGCAGGAACACAGCTGCAGGCTGATGAGAGCCCTGGCTATGAAGGGAGGTTAGCACAGGTGCAGATGGGTGTGGCTGATGAATTAAAGCCTGCCCAACAACAGACACCGATTGGCCTGCCTCTGTATAAAGTTGGAGGCAGGAGCTGCCGTAAATTAGCACCTGGGTAGGTGCTGGATGGATGGATCCTTTGGATAAAGGAAGGGTGATTAGCAACAGGTAGGTTGTAGGAGCCGGACTGACTGACGGACTATTGGACTAGATAAAGGAAGGACTGGATAAAGGAAGGTAAGGTTGTTGTGGGAAACCAGTGGGAACTGTTGTATGGCTGCCACGCCCCTGGAGCCACCAAATGGAGGAGGCAGTTGTGGCTTAGGCAAGCTGCCTGCCTATCGTTTGGTGGTGGGGTTTGTTGGTGCTAGACTTAGGGTAGTTTGGAGCTAAGCCAGTGATGAGGGCAGAACCCCAGAGGATATTGGGGCATGCCTGTAATTACCAACTGTTGTCAAGTCAAAAAGCGCAATGTACATAGTTCACATGTTATTTTCTTTTCTGTGTTGGTAATTACAGGCATGCCCCAGTATCCTCTGGGGTTCTGTTCTGGATTTCCCTGTGGATACCTGAAACCATGGATGCTGGGGGGGGGGGGCTGTTTAAAGACAGGGGAACATCAGTGGTCTTGCTGCAAGAAGGTTGAAAAATTTTGTTTGTTTAATGTTCCCCTGTCTTTTTAATAGGCTTCTCCCGTATCCATGGTATTTATAGATAACTGAAACCGTGGATACTGGGGCACACCTGTATCAGGCTTTTTGAAAACCCAGCTTTTATTTAAATAAATACACAATGTTTCCAGCTCTCATGATTGTAAGACTGTGTTTGAAAACAGGCAGGCAGAAAGCATGGTGTGACTGTAAGCAGGGGTCTGCCACACATGCTCCTGAAGAAGCCCTGGGTGCTAGTTTGCATGTCAGATTCAATATCTGACCACATGCAAACCAGTTGGCCCTGTTTGCTTCTCTCTCCTTGTAGGAGTATGGTGTGTGTGTGTGTGTGTGTGTGTGTGTGTGTGTGCGTGCACGTGCGCATGCGCACATGTGCATATAGGTTTTGCCAATGGTGTTCCTAGAGAGGGGGCAAAATGCTAAGTTTTGCAGGAATGTTTCAGCTGTGAATGGCTGAGAAGACAAGGGGGAAGAGCCGCTTTACCCAGGAGTTCAGGCTCCTGCAAAGCATTTTGCCCCCCTCTAGGAATGCCACTTGATCTTGCACAGGGAAATTCCCATCCTTAGCTTTAGACACTGTACAATCCTTCACCCTGCCCCTGGGAAAGGGGCAAAGAAGGTCACATTACCTTCTGCCATCTTCTGGAGGTCCGTGAAGATTCTCAAGTGGTGAGCCAGGTCAGTGGCCAGGATAATGTCCCGCATCAAATCCAGCATCCTCTGATAATCCTGCGGGGCCCCAAAGCGTGAGCTTTACTCTTCGTCACCTCAAGCAGGCAGGCAAGCAAGCGGCTCGCCAGGGGGAGTCTGGAAAGCTCACACCCCCCATCGTGGGCCTTGCACAGAGCCCCAGAGAGGACCCCCCCCA
>JAJKFI010000017.1:1185997-1207218 GCA_029204185.1 Lerista edwardsae | reverse complement strand
GATCATATTGGTCTGTGCGAGTTCTCCCTCGCTTCGGCACGGCAAATACCACTGCATTAATAGATTTGAAAACTTCCGTTCATTTATGACAGTGCCTCCGATTAACCAGACTGCAGTTTTTGTCTTTAAAATGGTTGCTATAATATAATGTGTGCCTTCGGGCAGAAAGGCGGGGTAGAAATCAAATTAATAATAATAATAATAATAATAATAATAATAATAATAATAATAATAATAATAATTTAAAAAAAGAAAAGCTGCCATGGGCTCTTTTTCCATCCCAAAAGCAGCCTCCTCTCTCACCTGGAGGGGAGGGGAAGATTGCCTCTCCAGAAGTATTGTTCCTATCCATATGCCAATTTATTTATCGCTAATGAAAACTCACACCATTAACTGGCGAGAACTCCTTCTGCCAGCTGGTGTACTTGGGGGGCAGCCCCTCCCTGTCCTTCCACACCAGCTGGGGTTGACTGGCAAAGCCCCGGGAGCGAGGGTCACACACACACACACACACACACACACACAGTGGGCTGCCTCTTTCCAGCCCCTCCTACCTTCATGTGGTACATCATCATCTCGTTGGCCACGTGGCTCCGGTACTGGGCCTCATGGACCTTCTTGTAGAGCAGGGACTGCGGGAGCAAAGACACGCCGCGCTCAGGGCATGCCGGCACCACGCCGCAGGCCGTCTGCAGGGCAGGGTCATCAGGGGCACGCCTCCCCCGCCCCCACAGAAGGGTCAGTCGTGATGGGGTCCCTCGTACCAGGGTGCTGCTGGCAGTGGCGGATCTAGGGGGCAGGGGGGGCAAGAGCCCTGGGCGCCGTCTTGGGGCTGTCTAGGGGGGCGCCAGTGGCCCCTGCAACATTGTGCGGGTAGACCTGGGCTACTCGCGGCTGGTCCCAATGGGTAGACCTGGGCTCCCTCGAGGGGAGCCCAGGTCTACTCGCGGCTGCTTCTGGTGGGTAGACTTGGGTTCCCATGGGGGCGCACTTCTATTGGGTGCCCCGGGCGCCATTTTGACTAGGTCCGCCCCTGGCTGCCGGGCTCCACTGCACGAGAGGACGCCTGGGAAGGAAGAGCCGCTTACGTGGGCAATGCTGATGCCGCAGTAGATGGAGAAGGCCGTGGCCAGGTCCTCGTCGAACTTGCTGAACCAGGGCCCGTTGATCTTGTTCACCAGCTCGGCCACCCCGATGACCTCTGGAGAGAGCAGAGAGGGAGAGAGCAGCTGGGGCGCTGTCCTGGCGGAGGGGGAGTGCTGGGAAGTGCTGCCCCCTCCTGCTCCTCCACACTTCCGCCTTCATCCTGTCCTCCTCTTTCTCGTCCAGTCCGGGGGCAGATGAGCACCGGCTGGGGCGTCCCCAAGGCAGGGGGAGCAGCACTCGGCAGGCTGTCCCAGGCCGGCCCTGGAGGCAGGGAGCTGCCGAGAGGAGGCCCCAGCCTGGACCACTTTTGCAGACCCTCCTCCTTCCTCAGCCACCCGCTCCCCTGCTGGGAGGGGCTGCTGGGCCTCCTCCTCCTCACCCTGGTTCTCATCCTTGATGGGGAAGCAAAGGATGTTCCTGGTGTGGAAGCCGGTGCTGTCGTCCACCCCGCGGTAGAAGAGCGGGTGCGAGTAGGCGTCCTTGATGTTCAGGATCTTCCCCGTGGTGGCCACGTGGCCCGCAATGCCCTGGTCTGCTGGGATCCGGATTTCGTAGCTCTGCAGAGGCACAGGAAGAAGTTCAGCACACAGGACATCCCCCTTGTGTGTGTGTGTGTGTGTGTGTGCGTGAGATATTGGCAGGACATCACAGGGATGCGTCTCTCACGGTTCCATCTCGCTCTTGGTCCATCCAGAGCAAAAGTGTGCATGTATTATGCTCCTGATTCAATTTGCAACATTCCTAGTAATGGATGTTGCATGGTTTCAATCAATCAATCAATCAGTCAATCAACAGGTACTTATATACCGCTTTTCAACACGAAGTTCACAAAGCGGTTTACAGGCAAATAGTAACAATAAAGTTAAATGGCTCCCTGTCCCAAAAGGGCTCACAATCTAAAAAAAGGCAGACCGCCAGCAACAGCCACTAGAAAGACTGCACAGGGGTGAAGAGGGACAGTTACTCTCCCCCTGCTAAATATAAGAGGAACACCACTGGAAAAAGTGCCTCTTGTCCAGTTAGCAGGGGTTTCGAGAAGTTTTTTGGGGGGAGGCACAAATACTAATTATGGTGTTGGAATTATGTTCATAATTCTTTCGAATTATGGTGTTGGAGAAGACTCTCGAGAGTCCCTTGGACTGCAAGGAGATCCAATCGGTCCATCCTACAGGAAGTCAAGCCTGATTGCTCCCTGGAAGGACAAATCCTGAGGCTGAAGCTCCAATACTTTGGCCACCTCATGAGAAGAGAGGACTCCTTAGAAAAGACCCTCATGCTGGGAAAGATTGAAGGCAAAAGGAGAAGAGGGTGGCAGAGGATGAGATGGTTAGACAGTGTCACCGAAGCGATGAACGTGAAATTGGGCCAACTCTGGAAGCTAGTGGAGGACAGGGAGGCCTGGCGTGCTGTGGTCCAGGGGGTCGCGAAGAGTCGGACACGACTTGGCGGCTGAACAACAACAGAAATACTAAGGGCGCAATCCTAACCTGGAGTTAGGACGGTACAGTTAGGTCGGCAAAGTTTGGCTGGCACCAGGGCGACCGTAAAGCGCATTTGGACCACTCTCGGAGTCAGGGGGGAATGTGCACGTCGTGTGCTGGCCTCTCTGACTCCGAGAGTGGTTGAAGTGTACTTTATGGTGTCCCTTGTAGCGGCCAAACTCTGCTGGCCTAACTGTGCCGGCCTCACTCCGGGTGAGGATTGCGCCCTCCATCTGGCACATGACTGCCGGCGCGTTTGGGCCAACGTCCCCACCAGGTGTCAGGACCAGATAATTCAGCAAACTCTGCAGCTGAAAGGAATCTGAGAAGTCTCAGGTCAAGGCCACCTACTTCCAATTTGCATTCATTGTTGAAATTAATAGCCTCCAGAACTCTCAAATTGGATGTGTCAAGCTGTGGTGCTGAGACGGGCCCCAGCGGAAAAACACTGGCCTCTTTCACAGCTCATTCAACCTGGTCCACCAACCATGTACTGTACAGACCCAGATCTTGGATCAGAC
The DNA here is from genome assembly GCA_029204185.1 of Lerista edwardsae. Lineage (NCBI taxonomy): Eukaryota > Metazoa > Chordata > Lepidosauria > Squamata > Scincidae > Lerista > Lerista edwardsae. The sequence goes on along the minus strand of JAJKFI010000017.1, from coordinate 1,204,070 downwards.
CAAGCCCCCGTCCAATCCCTGCTTCCCAGATTGGTGAGCCGGAGGCTGTGGGTCCTTTCCTGGGGGTTGGGGGGGGGCCTGAGGTTCCCTGCAGAAGTGAGCGAGCAGCCAGCTGCTTGCCCCAAGGGCGCTCAGCTCTTCAAAGGCTGCCATTGCGTGAGGCGGCAGATTCTGCGCTCTCCTTCTGCAATGGTTATTTCGGTGGCTCTCTGCCACGCCCTTCTTCCCAGCCTCTCAACAACTTCTCGGAATGGGCCGACGGGAACTGTACACGGTGTTCAAAGTCTGCCAAATTCAGCATGTGCCCCTTCCTGCCCACCAACCCTGCCCGGATGTTTCCTGTCTCTTTCCAGAGATGCTCACCTCATCATCCACAACACCCCCGTCAAACACCTTGGCCACCAGTTCATGGCTGGCTCTGTCCAGCAGGAACACAGAACATCTGCAAGAGAGAAAGCAGATGTTTCCCCTTCCCAAGGTGAGCTGGAGGGTTCAGGCAGGAAGCGCCACAAAAAGAGGGTACCTGCCTCTCTCAGCAATGGGATGCCCCTACCCCTTGAGTCCCCTGCCAAATACGTACTTCCAAAACGAGAGGTGCCAAGGGCACTCGGCACATGCTCAAAGGCATGCACAACTATCATTATTTCACCTAGTATTACCCTTATCAAGAATTCCCTGGGTGTAGGGAGGCAACAACTGTGAAAGAGGGGGAGACCTGACTCCTGCTTTTTATTCTCCAGCTCAGTGGAGTAGCGGCAGGACTGCAAGGCCGGAAGAGAGCAGCCAATCGCCTTCCCAGCCTGCAGCCCCTCCGCTCTGGGAATGGGGCTGGGAGCACACACGATCGTTGCATGGGGGGGGGGGGTTCCAGCTGCTGGCAGGAAGGCCTCCCAGCTGGAAAATGAGGCCCCAGACCCCCAAAAGTCCCTGAAACGAGCCTTTCAACTTTGCTGTGTGTGGGGGGGGCAGCATTCTGTCCCCACGCTGGTCACAATGCTGCTGAGCACGCAGGGGTCATGCCTGCTCAGGGCCAGCTGTGTAGCCTCAGCCCCCTGGCTGCCCCCCCCCCGGAGAAGTCCAGGCCCACATGTCTGAACTGAGAAACATCCCACTGTGCTTCCCCTCTCACTGGGGGTGGCTTTGCTTAGAGCAAGCAGTGGAACGTAAGGACACAAGAAGAGCCCCATCGCTGGATCAGGCCACAGGCCCAGCTAGTCCAGCTTCCTGCATCTCACAGCGGCCCACCAGGTGCCCCGGGGAATACGTATGTAGATATGTGCATCTCCTTGCCTCTCCCCTGCATCTGGCACTCCGAGGGAGCCTAACTCTAAAGTAAGGAGGTTGCACCAACCATCATGGCCTGTAGCCAGTGATGGACTTTTCCTCCAGACATCTGTCCAGTCCCCTTTTAAAGGCACCCACGCCAGATGCCATCACCACCTCCTGCGGCAAGGAGTTCCACTGGGTAAAAAAGTATTTCCTTTTATCTGTTTTAACTCTCCCAACCCTCAGTTTTAGCAGATGCCCCCTGGTTCTGGTGTTTTGAGAGAGGGAGAAGAACATCCCTCTATTGACTCTATCCCTCCCGTGCGTTATTTTGTGTGTCTCAATCATGTCCCCCCTCAGGTGCCTTTTTTCCAGGCTGAAGAGCCCCAGACGCTGCAGTCTTCCTTCATCAGGGAGGTGCCCCAGCCTTGGAATCATTCTTGTAGATTCCTGCAGATCTCTTCTGCGCCTTTTCCAGCAGTGGCGTTGGGGGTCATGTGCTACGAATGCTACCCAGGTCCGACCTGGGATCAGTTGTTTGGCCAGTGGGTCTCTGGGGTCCCCAAGAGGGGCTGGCGTGCAAGAATGCTGCCCTCAAGGGGTTCGCGTGCCAGGGGAGCAGCTGGGAGGGGAACCCGAGAAGCCGGCGGGGCTCACATTTCCGCGTTGCTGAGATTCCGGGCTTCTGTGATGATCTCTTGCAGCAGCACCGACACGTCATCTGTGAGAAGGGAAAGCAGCTGGTGAGCGGGCAGGGAGTGTGTGTGTGTGTGTGTGTGTGTGTGTGTGTGTGTGTGACCCATCGCCCCTGGCCAGAGCCGGATCTACAGGGAGGGCAAAGCTCTAAGTGTTGCAAGGAGCCTTACCCTGTCATGCAAATCCCTCCTCTCCCTTGCTGCTGTAGCCAGTAAGCAATGCCAAGATGTTGCTTTTCCCTGTGAGGATTGGCTAAAACGGTGCAGGAGAGGAGTGTTTTCCACTGCAAGGTCAGGCTTCTTGCAAAACTTAGAGCTTTCCCCTCCCTTAGATCTGCCTCTGCCCCTGGCTGAAGTTAGCTGCTCCAGTATTCTTTATTTAGAAGGTTTCTTCCTCCCTCTTCTCATAGGCCAGCGTGGGCAGCAAGTTCGCCATTTAAAAACATATGGACAGTGAACCTGCCCCAAGGGAGCAGGGCAGGTGCCAAGATGGCAACGATGGAAATGGGCCGCCCGAAGCCAGAGTGAATGGAGACACTGCAGACCACTTCCAGGACATGCCCAGAGTCAGATCCGGGTGCCTTCCCAGGGGGAGAACGTTTAAGAGCTGTCGGGAGGAGCCCCCCAAGTGCACAGCCCAGGTTGCAGAGGGGGAACACGGGGGGATCCCCAGCAAGTCTCGACTGGGGTTTGGTTCTGGAACTATCCGCTCACTCCACCGGCAGAGGAGGCCGCAGGGAAGGGATTTGCTGCAGGTCGCAGAGGCCACGAGTGATTCACGGCGGGAGGCCTCTCCCACTCAGGCCCAGCAGCCCGCAGGAGGAGGATTGACCCTGACCCGGCATTTCTTCGCCCCGAGGCCTCTGCATCACCCCCTGGCGCTGCCCCCTGCCCCCTCCCCAACCAGGAAGACTGCCAGGAGGGGGGGAAAAGCACCTACCGAGATGGGTGAAGAGGTTCTTGGCCACCTGCAGGAGAGCCTGGAAGGGAAAGGGGAAGGGGCCTGTGTTGATTCAGCCAAGGAAGGGAGGAAGGTGACGTCACTCATCCCCACCCCAGCAAGGATCCCAGAGAGCCCTGCAGATGGGCGCAAGCAGCTCAAAATCAGGTCATTTTGGAAACATGCTTGGTTAAAAAAAATTCACCTCCCCCCTCCCAACAAAACTGTTGAGCTGTGGAGCCTAACTGAGAAACAGGCAGCCTCGGCTGGTGACGTGAACAGTCCACTTGGGGGTCATATATGTGGATCCAGCGTTTCACCCTTTGCTTGGCAAAAGGCTGCAGCAGTGGGAGAAGTTGCTGCTGCTGCACTTCTCACTTCTCAAGACACTGTCCCAGGCCCGGGAGCTCTGCCCTCTAGTCAATCCATCAGCACTTTCACACCAAATCACGCCAAATCTAAGTAAAGAGCAGCAGCAACACATCAGAATCGGGCACCTTCTTTGCTAGTGGGATGAGGAAGTTGGGACTGTGCTAAGCAATGTTTCTGTTTTCTTCACCTGCAGAATTTCCTGGTGCCACAGGAGGGCGCCGTGTGCACATGGTTGGCACAGAAGCACTCCTAGAGTGGTGCTAGCAGAGTTTATAGGCTGTGATGGAGAAATCCAGCTGGCTGTCAAAGGCGAGGCTGAGCTGAAACGCACCCTGCGAGTCTTGCCATCAAGCGGTCCAATCCTAGCCTGTGCTAGAACAGGGAGGCCAGCTGGCCAGCTTGTTGGGGAATGTGCCCCACGTCATGCAACTGCCATCCCAGTAAGGTTCCTTGGAGATGTGCTGATGCACCTCCGAGGGGCCAGTGAAGACCAGCCGGGCTGGGGAAGGGGATCTGGCCTATGTCATCTGGTCCAGTCCCACCCACCCCTTCGCGGACTGGTCTGCCCAAGGCCCTCCTTTCCTTGCTAGGGAAGAGCCCCAGCCTCACTCTGGTCTGTTCTGTTCCCACCACTCCCCTCTGCAAGACCTTTATGATGCACCTCTCCAGACCAGAAGGAACACACACACACCCCGCCACTTTCTGTGCATTGGTTTGCTGAAGACTACAAATAGCTGGGCTGACCAGAGGCTTCCAGGCAACCCCACTCCTCCTGAACACCCCCCCCCCCAAGAATATGGGCGTCCCATTGACCCAACAGCAGCCATGTCCACTGTGACTTTGCCTCGTCCTTGGAGACCTCTCCTGGGTCAGCTGAACTCCCTCTGGCCCGGCATCCTGTCTCCAAATGCAGCCTGGTCTACCAGCAGGGCAAGGGCGAGGGTCTACCAGGCAGGCAGCCTCCAAGCAGAGAGGTTCTCTCAGAGCTGCTCATGTGGGCCCGTAGATGCCTCCTCCACAAACGGGCCTCGTTCTCCTCTAAAGCCACCTCAGTGGGTGTCCATCATGACAGCAGCAGCATCTCACACATTCCGCTCTCTCTCTCTCCAAACGTGCTTTTTCTGGCCTGTGATGGGCGGGGGGCCGGATCCTGCTCTCCCCCAGTGCCGCTGCAGCCTCTTCTCCAAGGGCTCTGCCACCCCCAGCTGGGAGAAACATGGCTGGGCAAGGGGGCTGGGCGAGGGGGCAATGCGGGGCAAGGTTCACCACCACCCACTCGTGTGCTCCTTTTGCACGTCAAATGGCGCCTTCCACCACTCTCTGTCTCACGCACACACTCCCCAAGCCCACGTTTACAGACGTGCGCCCAGTGCCATCTCCTGCAGGTTGGACCTCCCCCATGTGTGTGTGGGTGTGTGTGGGGGGGAGTGCTTAGGGTTGTCAGAAGCAGGGATAGGCGGCCACGTTTCCCCATGGGGTGACTGCTCCAGGCTTTTACCCCTGTTCCGGCTGCCACTTCCCCCACGGGACCGTTTTGGAAAAGCCTCTGAGCCAAAGAAACCTGATTTTTATTACTACCACTTTTTGCATGAGCAAAACATCAAGAGATCGTCAAATCCCTGCTCAGAACTTCCAGTTAATCCTTTAGCTGAAATGTGACAACATAATTCCTGCGCAGGCAGCCGGGAGCCGAACAGGCCGTGGCTGCAGGGTGCGCGTTTGCTTGCAGGAGTAATCCCATCCGCCTCCCGTAGGGGACCGGCGGCCCCTATCCGTGCTCATCCAGTTCCGTCGTTCGGGAAAAAAAAAATCCATTTCACATCATCAAGGATACTGGGAATATCTCTGTACCACTTCTGAGCATCCCCCCATCAATGGAGTGATGCCATGCTGACCGAAGCCCTCTGTGCTGCTGAGAGCCCACCTGGCTTGCCCTCAGGCGGCTCTGGCACTGCCCACTGCAAAGAGGGGGGGACGACGACTCTCAGCAGCACACAGGGCCTGGGCCAGCGCCCAACCTGGCTGGCCTCTCCTGCAGTCGGCGGTCCCCCACGCAGGAGCAGAGACCTGCCCAGGTGCCCCTTACCTGGCACTCGCACTTGAGCTTCTGCTCCTTCTGGAAGGCCAGGGTGCTGGTCAGCACCGTCGAGGTGTAGCAGAAGCAGTGCTGGATTTTGTGTTCGTCCACTTCGGAGTAGCTGCAGGGAGGAGGCAAAGGAGCAAGCAAGCAAAGCAAAGCAAAGCAAAGCAAGCAAATAGGATTTATATACCGCTTTTCGTCAAAATGTTCACAAAGCGGTTTACAGGCAAATAATAATAATAGTTAATTGGCTCCCTGTCCCCAAAGGGCTCACAATCTAAAAAAAAAATGCAGAACACCCCCAGCAACAGCTGTTAGAAAAGACACTGTGCCGGGGTGAGGAGGGACAGTTACTCTCCCCCTGCTAAATATAAGAGGAGCACCGCTTGGGAAAAGTGCCTCTTGCCCAGTTAGCAGGGGATTAGGCAGTGGTGTCATTCAAATGATTTAGGAACAGGAACTCACTTTTGATTGGCACTTGTCGGGAACCCGGAACCAGCTACGGAGCCCGTTAGGATCCGGAACGCCCGTTCTGGTCCGTTCCCCCTGAATGACATCACTGCCTTCGCCCCCCTAGGAATCTGGAGTCGCTCCCTTTAACCCTCTGAGTGCCGGCCAACCAAGAAGAAAAGCTCTTTGCAGAGGAATTGGGAGGGGGGAGGAGGGAGAGTGAAGTGGGCGGAGTCAGCCCTAATTTTAACTAGTGGAACTGAGTTCCCCCGCGTTCCCCCTGCATGACATCACTGGGATTAGGGCAGCTAACAAGGGCAGCTTAGAGACTCAGCACCTCCGCCATTAGAGCCCCCTCCCCATTTCACAGGGGGGCAGAGGTGGGCCCAGAGTTGCTGACTGGGGAGGGGCAGTGTCATTCCTAGGGGACTGTTAGGATATTATGGGCGCAACCCTAACCAGCTTTCCAGCACGGACACAGCTGTGCCAGTGGGGCATGTTCTGCGTTCCACAGTGGAGTAGGAGTCACGGAGGCCTCCTCACGCCAGAGGAATGTTTGTCCCCGCACCACAGAGCAGCATTGTCCTTTCCCCAGTGCTGGAAAGTTGGTTAGTACCGCACGCTAAAAAGGAAGAGTGCTGGGTGGGGTGAGGGCCGTTTTGAACCCTTTTCTCTTCCCAACTTCAAAGTGAAAGTTCCGAAGAGAGACCATTTGGCTCAGCTCTGCCAGGATGTTCTCCTGAGCTGCACCCTTTGTTCCCATCCAGACATTCAGCAGGGCCCACAGTGCAGTCTGTAGCACTGAATGGGTGAACGGAGGGGACCGAAAATGTTAATGTTTCTGTATCTGGGCAAGGTCCCTTTCACAAGCCGCTTCCACCAGAGGCGGATCTACAGGGAGGGCAAAGCTCTAAGTGTTGCAAGGAGCCTTACCCTGCCATGTAAATCCCTCCTCTCCCTTGCTGCTGTAGCCAGTAAGCAACGCCAAGATGTTGCTTTTCCCTGTGAGGATTGGCTAAAACGGTGCAGGAGAGGAGTGATGTCCACTGCAAGGTCAGGCTTCTTGCAAAGCTTAGAGCTCTGCCCTCCCTTAGATCTGCCTCTGGCTTCCACAAGCCAGCTCTGCTCCTGCAAGGAGGTTTTAACACAGCAGGAGCTTCAGAAGGGCAAGCCGGGTGCCATATCCATCCTTGGAGCACCGCAGCCCCACACCAGCCCTGTCCTGATCCCCTGCCAGACGTGCCCCCGGGACTCACCTCTCTCCCCCGAGCTTGTTGAAGGCACAGGCCAAGGCCACCACCTGGGAGGTGGCCCTGCTGACAACGGGGACGCACAGCATGGCCGTCACCTCGAAGCCCAGCATGCTGTTCAGCTGCTTGTGCTCTTCCTGGCGGGGGGGACACAGAAAGAACAGAGCAGCACCAGGTGAGATGGGCCCTGCAGCACTTCCCCCCCCCCGGCCTGGGTCAGTGGCGCACCCCTTCAGGCTCCACCCCTCAAGAAAAGCCCTGTGCCTAGAAAACCAACACGGCAGGGAAACAAACATCGCGTCAGCCCTGCCGGTGGGGAAGTGGGCGTCTTCCCATTCTGCATCTGGACATCACGTGACTGCTGTTTGCGGGACTGGTTTATTCCTGGCCTTGTGCATTTAATCCCGCTGGCAAAAATCTATGCCTGCAGCATGATTTTTAACCTGAAAGCACCCTGGAGAGATTATTGTTGATTTTTTTTTTCTCAAAGCCTCCGAGGCACTCCAAGGCCTCACAACCTCCGGAACTGCTGCTGTCCTGCTTTGAGGATTATAGCAAACCCTCCAAATCAGGGCTGTGAGCTTTAATTGCCATTTGCATTCATCCCATGAAGCTGCCACTGATTAAAAGCAGCCCCCCTTGGCTCCACCAGTGCGGCTGCGAGTTGAGGCTGACCTTCCATATTGTCTCGACAGGACAGAGGTTGAGGTGCAGTCAGAAAAGATTCAGGCTGGCCCTTCCTCCTCACAGGGACCAGCTGCTTTGGAGTATTTCCTGCTGAGGGATCTACTTCCTGCAGCTTCTTGAAAAGGCAGGCAGGCAGGCAGGCAGGCAGGCAAGGGTTGGGTAGCACCAGTGGCGTCATTCACCCGGTACGCTGGGTAGCACACAAGCTTGAGTCGATTATTTATCCATTTAAAGGAGATTAATCAACTAACATTATGCCATCAGTGAGCCACTGTACTTCTTGTGTTTTAAATGTCCTTCCCCTCAGCTGACCCTTGCTTCTTGTCCTACCCTTGATGGCCAACCCAAATAGCTGTTTTTTCCCCTTTTCTTCCTTTCAAAAGTATTTGAAGACCGCTATTTCAAGCATTTGAAATAGCATCTCCCCTCGGAGCCTTCTTTGTTTGAGTTGAAGCTGCTGAGCCCCATCTATAGCTGCTCTTGGCTCTCCTCTGCCATACCCAAAGCTAAGAAGCTCTGCTGGATCAGGCCACAGGCCCACCTAGTCCAGCTCCCTGGATCTCCGAGTGGCCCAAGAGAGCTCACAAGACAACAAGACGCCTGCGTCCATTGCCACTCCCTTGTGCCTGGCATTTGGAGGTGTGCTCCAGAAAGACTCACGGTGAGGCTGCTGCCCTATAAGGCACCCAAGACGGGATCTTTTCCGAGAAACTCGAGTCTTGATCTGCAAGCAGGGAGTGCTAAGAAGGTTCCCTTGCTCTGAAAACCTCTCCCAGTGGTGGACTGCAGAACAAAAGCACACTTCCTCCTCTCTAATTGGGGTTTGCCCAGTGTAGACGTGATTTCATGTTCCGCCTCAAGGCCCAATTAGAGAGCCCTGGAGTGCCCGGAACAGCATCTCCACCTCCTAGATGGGTTGTGGGATTAACAATGCATTGCAATTAACGGTGCCTCTTGGCATCTTGGCTACCCACACTGCGATGCGGCAGGTCAGGGAGAAGGCAGATGTGCTGGTGAACTAACAGAGCGGTCTGAAGTGTCTCGGCTATTGGTGCATTCGAAGCGTGACCTAGAACCTCCAAAAGGCAACAGTCGCCATGACAGGACCCTAAAGTCCAGTAAAGTCAGCACCCCAAGCACTTGCTACACGGTCAGCATTTTATTTCTGTATTTCTCTGTGATTCAAGGTGTGCAGCGCACACATGCTTAAACATGCGTCCTTGGTGCTGGGTGCAACTCTGAGCTTGGAGAACGACTGAAAGCTGAAGCATTCTGAATTCAGGTTCACAATTGCAAAGGGGAATTAAATTCACTGTTTCGTTTTTTGCACCCGGAGTCAATGGATTGTGCTGGGGGGCTATAGGCAATGATGGATTGTGCAACCTCCTTACAAAGGTGGTGGGCTACTGGTACCAGGTGCAAGGGAGTGGCAACGGGATCCAAGCATCTTGTTGTCTCATGCCTCCCTGGGGCACCTGGTGGGCCGCTGAGAGATACAGGAAGCTGGACTGGATGGGCCTTTGGCCTGATCCAGCAGGGCTCTTCTTATGTTCTTATGTTCTTATGACTGTCTTGCAACTGTCCTCAACTGACAACGCATTTTTCCAAGCCCACTAGAGTCGTGGCTTTGATCTCTCTGAAACGTTGCAATAGGCACAGGACCCAGAATGAAGTCTCAGAGGTCAGATCGTGGTTTTCTGGCTGAAAACCCCGATTAGATGGAAAGCGCACTGCTAAGGGGCAGACACACACAGCACGCCCTTTGCATTCTAGCTTCGTTCAGGAGGAGCCAGCAGCAGACACTGTGCCCCCCCATGGACATGCACAACACAGCATGCGCGTGACTTGTAGGGCACGTGGAAAGAGCACCCGAGTGCGGCTAATCGCCAGGAGTTGACCTACCAGGCTGATGTCTTGCAGGGTGATGGATGTCTTCTCTTCCACAACCTTGCCCAGGTGCCCCACTGTCAACTGTGCAGAGGAAAGATAGTTGCGGGGAGGGCTAGGCAGCCAACGAGAAGGACAAAGGCCTGAGACACAGTGACGGCCCAATCCTGTCCTGGCAAAGGCACAGGGAGGGTGCTGCGGGGGGGGGGAGAACGGGGGCCCCTGGCTGCGCACAGCAGTGCAGGAAAAAACGCCCTCCCTTGCGCTCGGATCCCTCCTAAATGGGGCGATTCCGGGTGTGGGAGGTATGACCGGGTTAGGGGCGGGTGGGCGCCTTGGGGGGCGCGGTGACGTCACCCCACCCCAGGTGCTCTGTGAGCCGAGAATGGCCCTGCATCCTGGCTGCTGGTGCCATGGTACAAGGCACCAAAACGGCCGCGTCTGTGTGCCACAGGGCCAGGGAGGCAGCCGGCTGCTAAAGGGCGCTCAAGGGGCAACCAAGCCACAGTCGCAACCCGTAGCCTTAATCCTGAGTCTTCAGAAGTGTCATTGGTCCGGGAATGAAGGCGGCCCTCAGTGATCCCGGGGCAGGGCTGGGCTGCACACCAAGCAAGACCCTACTCCGAGCACCCAGTTGCCACCGGAACGGACAGACGGCAGGACCAGACCTGCAGGTCAGAGGCGGATCTACAGGGAGGGCAAAGCTCTAAGTGTTGCAAAGAGCCTTACCCTGTCATGTAAACCCCTCCTCTCCCTTGCTGCTGTAGCCAGTAAGCAACGCCAAGATGTTGCTGTTCCCTGTGAGGATTGGCTAGAACGGTGCAGGAGAGGAGTGATTTCCACTGCAAGGTAAGGCTTCTTGCAAAACTTAAGAGCTTTGCCCTCTCTTAGATCTGCCTTTGCCACAGGTGCCCTTGGCCTGTGTCCAGAGCGACAGCCAGTGAGGCCCTTGTGGTGCTGGGCTACGAGGTTTCTTGCTGGCCTTTGCTTGGCTAATGCCTTGAGGGAGAAAAGTGGGGCCAGCCGCTGTGGGGGTGTTTCTCTCCCGTTGTGCTGGGAGCTGAACAAAGCCTGGCCTTTGTTCCCAAGGGACGCAAATGTCGCCTTTTCTTTCAGTCAGGTGTGGGTCTTCCTTTTATCGCACAGTGTGTTCCCAGTGGCTCCTCCCTTAGGAAAAGCAGCTGCCCCTCCTGGTCTCCCAGGCCTGTCCTGTCAGCCCTTTCCTCCCCCCACTAAAAAAAAAAAAGAGGTTGACAGGCAGGGAACCAGTGTCTGCACACGTGGATAGACAACATTTCACAACTCACTGGGAAGCTGATCTCTTCTTCCAACACTTTATCTCCAACCACCTGCAAGAAGCAAGGAACGGAACCGTCAGAAACGGAAAGAATCAAAGGATGCTACAAGTGTGCTTCTTGAGAGCAGGAGGGGGCCTGGCAGAATGTGATTTTTGGTACAAAAGGATCAGTGAATTGTTCATGTACTGTATGCCTGGGAAGGAAGCTGTGTTTATTTCTGTTTCATGTGCTTAGACTTAGAGCGCAATCCTAACCTGGAGTTAGGCCAGCAAAGTCTGGCCAACGCAAGGGGCACCATAAAGTACGTTTGGACCATTCTTGGAGTCAGAGAGGCCAGCACACAGACGAGCGCCACCCTCCCTGACTCCAAGAGTGGTCCAAATGCACTTTATGGTGGTCCTTGTGCTGGCCAAATTTTGCTGGCCTAACTGTGCCGGCCTCACGCCAGGTTAGGATTGCGCTCTGAGTCCCACCAGGGGGTGCGGAGTGGGTGTGTGTCTGCGGATGCAGCAAAGGAACAGAACTAGATGATCTCCCAGGCTGACTAATAGCATCTCTGCTGTTTTCATTTGCTGGTCTTTATAAAAATAAAACGTAAGGTATTTTGGGTTTTTTTAAAGGCTGGGTCAAATAAAGAAAGGCGTCTTCTTTCAACACTTTTCAAAAATGCTCCAGAGATGAAGCTGTTGCGGCTTTTCCTGCCCAACGAAGAAAGAGAGGCTGCTCCTGGTGGTGCTCAGAGATTGTGAGAGATCCGAGATCGTGGGGGAGGACAGGATGTCACGTGCACAGAGGACGGCACCCTTTTGTGCTTCCCTGTTGGCTACGGCCAGTTCCAAGCACCCCCGAGGGCCTGCTTTCAGTTGCTGATGAATGAGAATTCCTACATCTCCCATAAACACAGTCCATCCTTTGAGGAAGCTGACTGTATCTCAGGGTAGTTTACAGCTGAGGAATCCTGTGTGGAGGGATCAGGGCCCTAAGGCAGGGCTGCATGAAGCGCGTGGAATGGCTCTCCTACGGAACAGGCCTGCGCAGAAGTCCAGCACACCTGTACACTTCTGTGAAGCTGGACCCCTTTTAAGCCGGAAGCTCTCAGATTCCTTAAAACGTACCTGACAGAAAAGCTGGTGGTTATCCTCCGACACCAACAGAAGGCAGCAGCAAGGGGACTGGGTCTCCTGCTTCAACTGTGAGAAAGACAGAGAGAGGTTTGAGGGTACAGTGGCATTCTCTGTGGGCTTACTGCTGGCCAGGAATCCACCCAGAACACGTTGGCTGTGTAGAGTTTCCTCTTCTGTGACTAGCAGCACCTTTGGAGGGCGGGGGCAGAGGTGGATCTACAGGGAGGGCAAAGCTCTAAGTGTTGCAAGGAGCCTTACCCTGTCGTGTAAATCCCTTGCTGCTCTCCCTTGCTGCTGTAGCCAGTAAGCAACGCCAAGATGTTGCTTTTCCCTGTGAGGATTGGCTAAAACGGTGCAGGAGAGGAGTGATTTCCACTGCAAGGCGAGGCTTCTTGCAAAACCTAGAGCTTTGCCTGCCCTTAGATCTGCCTCTGGGTGGGGGGGGGGCGTGATTTGGCTGGAGGCTGCAGCACTCTGCACAAATGGCCAAGGGCCAGGCCCTGCTCCCTCTGTGCTTCTGACCCTCCTGTCGGACCCCCCCCCCCACACACACGGCTGCTTGGAGAACGGAACAAGGCCTTGAGAATGGCGACCCCAGGGCTCGTCGTCGCAGCATCTTGTCGGGATGTGAGAGCCAAGACTTGGGGGAAGCAACAGCCAAGTTCCTCAGGGGATTCCTCCCAAGAGGGCACACTGTGGTGGGGCGAGATGGCGTTGCTTGTTTGCCTGGGTTTCCGCTTGCGGGGGGGGGGGTCAGGGCTGGGTGCTTTCCCGGCAGAGGGCAGGGAGCCAGCAGCCTAAAGCGACAGCCTCCACCCCGGCACCCACTCCCGGGGGCCATCCCTAGTGGGGGGGGGGAGGCTGTGCCAGGTGTCCTGCGAGCCTCTGCAGCTTCTGCCTCTTAAGGCAAGTGGCGGCAGGGGAGGGATTTTTAATTGGGAACGTGATATGGGGAGAAAGGGGTCGACCCCCTTCCTTCCCATCGCTGTGGCACCAATCCAAGTCCCCACCCGCACCCCGTGGACATTGACGCTTTTAAAAAAAATGCTAGAGATCAAACTCCTGGATGTCTTGCGATTTTTTTTTTCTTTTGTGGTGTCATTGCTATGAAGGCGTTTCACGGAGGAATTTTCCAGTTCTGTAAAAAAACACGATTGCCCAGAGATTTACTGAGCTATAATTGCTGGCTTGTTTTAATGCCTTATACCATAAAAAAAAAACCAGCACATAGGCACATACGTACACACACACACACACACGCACACACACACACACCCCAGCTTCCTGCAAAAGAGCTATTCAGGAAACACTAAAGTGCAGAGAAATTTTATGAGGCTTCAAAAACAGCGGCCATAAACGCTGTACACGGCCCTGACAGATGGCGAGGATGTGGCCCTGAGCGCGGGGGGCTCCCGCCCGCTGTTTTACTGCCTCTCGCTTCCCAAGCTTGGAAGAGGAGCAAGAGCAGCTGCTGGCAAAAGCCTCACTTGTTAACACGAGAGTCGCAGGGGCGCAGTAGAACATGTTCTATCTGTCACGTCGGGACATTAAAAGCAGTGGAGCTTTCAGACGGAAGATGCTGGGGCTGTACCGCAGTCCCCCACAGGAGCTTTCACTTCGAAGACCCGTGTTGAACAGGCACCACTAAGCGGCACTGCCTTCACCAGCAGTTAAAACCTGTCCTGCTGGGGTCCCTTCTAGCTGAAAGGCTCTTTCCTTTTCCCTGGGGGCGAACCAGGCAAGCTCTGCGGTCCAACACACTCACATAGTTGATCACTTTGAGCTGGAGTGAGGCGGCGTCCAGGTCGTAGAGCTCTCCTGCAAAACACCAAGGGAGAGCAGCTCGTCCTCACGCCTGTCGCTTACTCTGAGACAGTTGAAGGGGAGAACAGCCACCACCATGGGCAGGTCTGGGGACGGCAGACCCACATCCTCCTGCCTCCTGAGTCTAGGAACTTGGGGCAACTGCGGGGAGACAACAAGGGCTCTGGAGCAGGGCCAGCCTTAAGCCAATGTGACCAATGTCATCACACTGGCCCTGCACTTTGGGGGGCCTCGCACAGTGATGTCATGCAGGGGGTACGCGGGGGTACGCGAGTACCAGTTTCTAGGATTACAGCTGGCCCCGCCCATTCGCCCGCCCACTTGTCGACTCCGCCCCCTGCAATGTTTGAATTTCCTGCACGTTTGAGTTGCCTGCATGTTCTCAGAGCCAGGCAGGCAGGCAGGCAGCGAGCAGAGCCTTTCCTTTCCTTGCCACTGAAAAATGAGTTGCTCTGGGGTTTTCTGGGGGTGCTGTGGAATACTGTTGCAACTGTTGGGTCAGTTTAAAATGGTCTGAGGCCTCAAAAAGGGCTTTTTTCATGTCACTTCCTGCCACGACCTCACTTCTGGCTTATGACGTCACTTCCGGTGGGCGGGTCCCGACACGTGCCAATCAAAAGTGAGCACCTGTTCTTAAATCATTTAGATGACACCACTGGCCTCGCACCATGCCGGCAAACACACTGCCTGCAGCAGCAGCTGGGACCCGTATGGGCTGTGGGTCAGTGGGGTGAGCAGAGCAGCTTTGACTTGGGCCCTCCCGCCTGACCCAAAAGGGCCACCTGGAAGCCGTTGGCACTGACGTCACCGTGTCACCACCAACTGTGCCCGGGTGCCACGTTTTGTGTGTGGCACCAGAAGGGCTCTTCTTGGTGGGTGGGGGTCCTCCGTGGTGAGGGCGAGGGGACCCACAGGAATGCCCTGCATTGGGCCCCACTCCTTCTAGAGCCAGCCCTGCTGTGGGGCACCCACCCAAAGCCACAGTTCCCATGAGGCCCAGGGGTGTGAGGCCCAGTGACTCGGGGCAACTTCCAGGTCACTTCCAGGTCACCAGTGGTCTCTGAGCGCAAGCAAAGCCTTGTTGTGCTCGTGCCTGGAGCCTTTCTGAGGCCTGCTGAGGCTTGGCATTTCCGAACGTCCCGGAGGTGTTGAACAACACTTCCAGTTTTTGCCTCTACAAGCCTCTGAAATGCTCCCAGACCCCACCCCCAAATGCTGTGGGAAGTCTTTGTCTGCACAACAAGGTCTGGCTGAAGACACACGATGGGGGTGTTTTGTGGAAGCGCAACCCATCTCAGGGCACAATCCTAACCTGCAGTGAGGCCAGCACAGTTTGGCCAGCACAAGGGCCACCGTAAAGTACATTTGGACCACTCTTGGAGTCAGAGAGGCCAGCACAGACGTGCGCCATCCTCCCTGACTCCGAGGGTGGTCCAAACACGCTTTGCGATGGCCCTCGTGCCGGCCAAACGTTGCTGGCCTAACTGGGCCAGCCTAACTCCAGGTTAGGGTTGCGCTCTCAAAAAGAGATCGCTGCTCCTGTTTCTCCATTCATCCCACCCTCTAAACACATGACAGATTTTTCCGCACTGTTTCAAAAAAAGCACTGCAGTACCTCTTGGGCCAGAGGCAACCGTGGGATCAAAGAACCTCTGTACACCACGGGAAGTGGCAGCTCTCTCAAAGCACTTCCAACTCTCCTCAAAGGTTAGTCTGCTTCTAGCTGCTACTTATTCCCAGTGATGTCATGCAGGGGGAACGCGGGGGAACTCAGTTCTGCTAGTTAAAATTAGGGCTGACTCCGCCCACTTCACTCTCCCTCCCCCCCTCCCAATTCCTCTGCAAAGAGCTTTTCTTCTTGGTTGGCCGGCACTCAGAGGGTTAAAGGGAGCAACTCCGGTTTCCTAGGGGGGGCGAAGGCGGTGATATCATTCGGGGGAATGGACCAGAACGGGCGTTCCGGATCCTAACGGGCTCCGTGGCTGGTTCCGGGTTCCCGACAAGTGCCAATCAAAAGTGAGTTCCTGTTCCTAAATCATTTGAATGACACCACTGCTTATCCCCCCTCCCAGTTTGAGCACACATTGTGGCCAGCTGGCTGAGGCGTATTCCCAGCCGGCAGATGCCGGTCTCCCAGCCTTACCGCACAGCTGCAGGATCTTGCGGTCCAAGTCGCTGTAGCTACTCTTGGGCGTCCTCTCGGCTTTTGCCAGGGAGTTCTGGGATGAGCTGGTGGACAGGCTGACCTGCGGCCAAGGCTGCAGCTTCTGCAGGGCTAGGATGCGCTTGTAGGACACCAGGATCTGCAAGGAAGCAGGCAGCAGCAGCAGCAGCAGCAGGATAAGTGGGCTTGTCGGCCTTGCGGCGGCACCCGAGTGTCGAGGAAGGGGCTGTGAGTCAGGGGTACAGCAGACGCTTGGCATGGTCTTGACACCTTCACTTGGAGGGTCTCTGGGGCCAGCTGCGTGGCGGCTCCCTCGATCCACTCTGCGCATGCACAGAAATGTCCTGCCCATGGCTGGCTTTTCTGTGAAGGGCCCTTGGGCGGATTCCAAGGCTAAGCTCCAGTGAGCCTCTGGCCAAGAGAAGCCCCTTAGTCTGAGCTCTCAGACCCAGGTCAGGCTGCCACCAAGGCGGGAACTGCCCTGTGAATCCGACTGGACGGCTGCCTCTCACTAGCGCTCCTGCAAATACGCCACAGCCCCCTTGGTCTGACAGAGGGGAACACAGTGAGCATGCAAAGTCTCAACATTGGACCCTCCCAAAATGCCTGGGCAGTGCAGGGAGGGGGGGGGGAAGAGCTGAAGGCCAGAGAGCTGTATGAAGCAGACTCACAGCCCAATCCTAAGCAGTGCTGGCGTAGCAAGGCCGGCACAGCAGGGCTGCATCCTAAGGCCACTAGGAGGCAGCAGCAGCTCAGAGCAGGGGGAGGAGAGCAGTGATGTCATCCGGGCACGCCAAGAACTGGAACACCCGGATGATTGACAGCCCTCCGCTCCTATGGCGGAGGGCTGCCACGCCTCCCTAAGCCTCACAGCGCCCAGATCGATTTCAGAGCGATTCGGGACGCAAGGGAGGGAGGGCGGGCCCAGCAGCAGCTCACCCGTCCTCCGGAGAGGCGGCGTCGCCCGGGCCCGTCCGCAGAATTAGCAGAACGGCGTACTGGGCCGTTCCGCGTGGATGACGCCTCTGGAGGAGAGGTAAGGAAAGCCCCCAGGTAAGCCCCAGCCAGCTCTATGGGGCTGCTTGGATCTGCGCCTGCTGATTTGCAGGTGCAGGTCAACATGCACAGCAGCGGCCCAAATCAGGGCCGCCGAGGCCGGGGACAGGGCTTAGGATACGGCACAACGGCCATCATCCATTGCTGCCCCTGTGGCCGCCCACTGTGCCACCCAGTGAGTCAGGTGAGTCAGGTCTCGGTGTCCACACGGAAGCCCCCCCCCTCCCCGGCGCTTGCTGGGCACTCACGTGCTTCTCCAAGGCTCGCAGGTTCAGCTCGTCGGGCTCAGAGAGGTGACTGCAGTGCACCTGGGGAGGACAAACAAGAGGCAGAGTGAAGGGTCCCGCAGGGGGGCTGAGCACTGTCCGCCTCGCATCCTTGAGGGTGGGGCAGGTTGTACAACCTTCCCAAGACCAGGAAAAGGAAAGCAAGCTCTGCCAGGGCTCTTCATGTGGCTTCTTCACCATCACCACCTTTACTTTTCTCGGCCTCTGCTCACACCAAGGTGGCAGGTCTGCAGTGGTGTCATTGACCCCCTCCCCAGCACCACGAAGGTCTTTGCATGTGCCCAGCAAGAGGAAGCAATCACTGTGTGGCATGAGAACCAAAGTGTGGCATGCAGGCGGTGTGAGATCTCGCAGCAACTCCAGAAAGGCGCTGGACCAATCCATAGAAAGCAGGGAGCCCTGAATCCACCAGACGAACCTGTAAACCCTGCGAGAAATCCAGCTGGGATTCCATTCTGTATAGCAGTTGTTTAACGGTTCATCCTCTCCAATTTCTCTGCCCGCCCCATTTAGATGTTATTTGGAACAGGCTGCCCTGTAATGTTTGCTATCTGTCACTAGGTGTCACTAAAGTCCTATGCAGCAACAAAACAAAAAGCGTTAAGTTGTTAGAAAAGAGATACCTTGAAATGAATGTGCCCCATTACATGAGGAGGGGAGGGGGGCGAGGTTGGTATACATTTTTAAATAAAT
>JAJKFI010000017.1:1171603-1183585 GCA_029204185.1 Lerista edwardsae | reverse complement strand
AATAATAATAATAATAATAATAATAATAATAATAATAATAATAATAATAATAATAATAAAAGGAAAAGTCCATCGCAGGCTACAGGCCAGTTTGGTAGGCTGCTCCTGAATGCCAGATGCAGGGGAGTGGCAACAGGTGCAAGTACCTGGTTGTCTGGTGTGCTCCCTGAGGCCTCTGGTGGGCCACTGTGAGATGCAGGGAGCTGCCCTGTGAGTAGACAGAGTGGCTGTTCCAGTGCTCATTTTTGTCCTGCCACATGTTCCAGGGCTCGAGGAGGAGAGGAGCATTTTCAAATATAGAAATTAGGACATAAAGCCCCACAGATTACAGTGGGAAGGCTCCGCTGGTGACAATCGCAGCTGTAACAAGTGCCGGGCTCGGTTTTCCCACTCCTTTCTGATCGTGCTGCTTAGCAGAAAGGGCCCCCTGTCACCCGTCTCCAATTAATTACCGCTCTCTTCTTACCAGCCACACGGAGCCCGACTCGGTGCTCCAGCTGAGCCAGCCCGCCCCAGCCAGGCCTGAGCAGGAGCCAGGCGCTCGGGTCTATAATTTTGCAAACAAGCTGACTGGGTGCCCGGTGGATGAACTGGAGGTAGCCGGCAGCCAGAAAATGAGAACGAGGTCCCTTACTTTCGCCACTAATGGGCTCCCAGCCATCTCCCCCTGCCAGCGGGGCAAAGAGGAGCCTTCTAAATTGGCAGCTCGCATACATTTTGTGGTGGGGACAGGGGGGAGAAGGGTCCTGCCTTCTCATTCCTTCTGCCACGTCAACCGCTTTGAGGACAGTTTTTAATCAAAAGGCACTATATAAAATCAGTGGTTCTCAAACATTTGAGACGGGACCCACTTTTCAGAATGTCACACATGCTGAGAGCCGTCAGAAGTGATGTCATTGACCTGGAAGTGATGTCATAGCCAGAAGTGACATCATCAAGCAGGAAATGCCATCAGTGTGATGTAATCAATAGACACTCCTGGAATGCAAACGGGCATTCTTGGACTGAAGCAAGTGAAGAACCAGGAAGCATCTCTGACAGAAGCAAGATCAGAACAAAGTATTATTTAAAAGCACTGAACTAAAAACAATTTTAAAAAATCTTACTTGAAAATTCAAACTGTGAACACTCACAAAAGGAATATTGCAAGGTCAGGTCAGAGTCAGTTTCCAAGATGGCTGCTCCCAGCTTTCTGCGACCCATCTGACATCTGGTCGCCACCCACCAAGTGGGTTTGAATAACACTGTTCTAAATATTTTCCTGGGCTCCAAGATCAGCGCAGATGGTGACTGCAGCCATGAAATTAAAAGACGTTTGCTTCTTGGGAGGAAAGCTATGGTGAACCTAGACCACTTAATAAAAAGCCGAGACATCACCCTGCCAACAAAGGTTCGCATAGTCAAAGCGATGGTTTTTCCAGTAGTCACGTATGGCTGTGAGAGCTGGACCATAAGGAAGGCGGAATAGATGCTTTCGAATTATGGTGTTGGAGAAGACTCTTGAGAGTCCCCTGGACTGCAAGGAGATCCAATCGGTCAATCCTCCAGGAAGTCAAGCCTGATTGCTCCCTGGAACGACATATCCTGAAGCTGAAGCTCCAATACTTTGGCCACCTCATGAGAAGAGAGGACTCTTGAGAAAAGACCCTCATGCTGGGAAAGATGGAAGGCAAAAGGAGAAGAGGGTGGCAGAGGATGAGATGGTTAGATAGTGTCACCGAAGCGATGAGCATGAAATTGGGCGAACTCCGGAAGCTAGTGGAGGACAGGGAGGCCTGGCAGTGCTGTGGTCCAGGGGGTCGCGAAGAGTCGGACACGACTTAGCGACTGAACATCAACAAAATGATAACAATTATAACTATTTGCAAAGGATTTGCAAATTATATTGCAAAACTATTTGTCCATTAAACAGCAAAGATCCCCTCCTGTTCCTAGGCCCTCTATGAAGCTTTTCCCAGGGTCTGCCCCTTGACCTTCCTTTTGTGAGCCTCTGTCCTTTCCTACCTCCACCTCCAGACTCTTTTGACTTCCCCTGGGTCCCATATCTCAGCCCTTTGCCTCCTCCACCATAGTTCCTCCAGCCATCTTGGAACATTGGCCCCTTCACTCTGCTCTGTTTCAGGGCCTCTTTCCCAGGCACCTACACAATTCCCAGTGTCTTTGTCTCTGCCACTAGCACATCTTCCTCCTTAGTCCGACGCTCTGTATGAAGCTATTCCCAGGAAAAACTAACTTTGCCTCTTTATTGGCGAAGCAGAACTGTGCATCAGTGCTGCGGGACTGACCTCTCGCCCTCTCCTCCAAAGTCAGAATGTTCAGAAACAGTCTGTGACATTCCGGCAGCCCAGCTCAGGTCTTGTGGAGATCATGTCGCCCCCCCCCATGCTAACTGAATGGCCAAATTTGCCCAGCTACGATGCTCAGCGCGTGGAGACCTTACACAGCCTGGACAGTTTCCCTGACATGAAAGGCTCTGCCACAAGAAATCTGGCAAGCCTTCCTGACTGAAAGATCCAGAGCGCACAAGACGTCTCACCCCTGCTGAGCAAAACAGGATTCAAGCTCCTTAAGAAGTGCTGGACAAGCACAGCCGTTCCTCAGATGAATTGTTCTGTCCTGTTCGTATTCATGTCCTCTGCTTTGACCGCAAGCTGCCTTGGGTGGCAGCTGCCAGTCAAGCCACGTCAGCCCGTCTGACTCTCCAGCCCCCAGCTCAGACCCTCCCTTCCATCCTGCCTGGGACTTTGACATGCAGAGCTTGGGGTTGGCCACTGAGCTACGGGTGGGTGTTGTGTTGCATCCCATCGGCCATTGGCCCACCCAGCCCAACACTGTCCACACCGACAGGCAGCGGCACTCCCAAGTCACCAGAGGAGCATGTCCCCCCCCCCAGCTCCATAACCTCCCCTCCTGGTGACTGGAGAGGCTGGACATAAGAACATAAGAACATAACAAGAGCCCCGCTGGATCAGGCCAAAGGCCCATCTAGTCCAGCTTCCTGTATCTCACAGCGGCCCCACCAGGTGCCCCAGGGAGGCACGAGACAACAAGATGCTTGCGTCCTGTGGCCACTCCCTTGCACCCGGTACTCTGAAGTAACCCCCCACCTTTGTAAGGAGGTAGCACAACCCATCATTGCCTATAGCCCACGATGGACCTTTCCTCCAGAAATCCGTCCAATCCCCTCTTAAAGGCATCAAGACCAGATGCCATCACCACCTCCTGTGGCAAAGAGTTCCACAGATTAACTATCCGCTGGGAGTGGAGAGTGTGCCTGGTGTGCTCCCTGCAGAGCATGTGCTCCGGCACATCAGGACGGCATGTGGGGATTGGCTGCTGCCTGAACCCTTCCAAGGATCCCACCTATGCCAGCCTTCCCTGCCCCACGAAGACGCATGTAGCTGCAGTGCGCGTGGAAGGAGGTCTGGCGCACAGGTGCGGCCGTCCCACCCCGTCTCCCAGGGCGTTCAGGGAAAGGTCAGCACTTGTTAATCATCTTAATTCCCTTTTAATAAGCGCTAGTGAGAATCTCGCCGCTCAGGCCCGGCAGCGCCCCTCGTTAATCCACTTAAGCGCTTCCCTCCGAGCGGCTCTGCGCTCCTCGGTCTCTCCCAGCCGTGGCAACATCTGCCGAGCGGCAGCCGCACTGGGTTCACCTTGCCGGTCACCTCCCCGCACCTGCGAAGGAAGTGTGGCGGAAATCCCACTCTGGCCTGGCTGCCGACTCCCAGAACGCCCAATAGCGGGCACTTCCTTGGCAGCTTGATAATTGCCCCTTTGGAGGAGCAGTGGGCACTGGGTGGCACCTCTCCCTTGGCCTTCTCCACCACGTCCTGCTTCTGTGCACTGCCAACCCATCCGCTGAGAGTCCCCTTCCCTGACTGCAGTAACTATGCCGAGCCTGTGCAGTTATTAGTGTGGACCATGGAGATAGAATTTTCACTGGAGACAGCATGACATCATTTTCTTGAAGCTGCCTCGAGTAGATAAAAATGGCTGACTCAGATCATCGCCGTGAGGGAGGATTGCCGCGAATTCACAAATAAAAATCTCCCTGCAAGTGTAAACGTTAATATCAACCTTTTTAATCATGCCTGCGTGTTCTGCATATGGGTAATTAGGTTACAAATAATGTTTCTACACGATCACAAGTTTTTATTTTCATAAGTTTTTATTTTTATTCAGTCCTAAACAGTACGAGCAAAGCAATCTGAAATGCTTGGAATCAGGATTGTTTTGAGTATACTAATTCACGCAATCCTCCTTCACGGCGATGATCTGAGTCAGCCATTTTTGTCTACTCGAGGTGGCTTCACTGGGCTCCTATTAAATCAACAGGGATGCCGTCTCCAGTGAAAATTCTATCTCCATGGTGTGGACTCATCACACGCAGGAGGGAGCCCATATTCATCCCCATTCCTCCGCCCCCCCCTCCCGCCCGCTCCCTCGGCCATTCCCGTTGCACCTGCCTTCAGACTGTAAGCCTCTCAGGGCAGGGGCCTCTGTGCTCTTCCGTGACACAGCAGCGTGGGCACGGGTGGTTCGGACAGGGCTGGGCAGAACCTTCCCATGGCGCGGCCTCCCCTCTGGCTCCCGACTGTCCACTTACCAGGACGACACAGACCACGGTCCCCGAGTCCTTGTCCGCCAAGGGGAGGATCAGCACTGCAAAGCAAAGGGAGAGCTCCGTGTCAGGCAGAGGCAGGCAAGCAGAGGCAGGGCGCATGGAGGACTGCACTCGACCTGGGAGCGGCTGGAGTGAGCGCTGGGTCCAGTGATGTCATGCAGGGGGAACGCGGGGGAACTCAGTTCCACTAGTTAAAATTAGGGCTGACTCCGCCCACCTCACTCTCCCCCTCCCCCCTCCCGATTCCTCTGCAAAGAGCTTTTCTTCTTGGTTGGCCGGCACTCAGAGGGTTAAAGGGAGTGACTCCAGATTCCTAGGGGGGCGAAGGCAGTGATGTCATTCA
Organism: Lerista edwardsae; assembly: GCA_029204185.1. Classification (NCBI taxonomy): domain Eukaryota; kingdom Metazoa; phylum Chordata; class Lepidosauria; order Squamata; family Scincidae; genus Lerista; species Lerista edwardsae. The sequence goes on along the minus strand of JAJKFI010000017.1, from coordinate 1,178,615 downwards.
GGGGGAACGGACCAGAACGGGCGTTCCGGATCCTAACGGGCTCCGTGGCTGGTTCTGGGTTCCCGACAAGTGCCCATCAAAAGGGAGTTCCTGTTCCTAAATCATTTGAATGACACCACTGGCCGGGTCAGCCGTGAGTCAAGGCCGGCCCCCAGGACAGGTGGGCTTTTTCTGAGGTGGGGCTGCTGCGTTCAGAGGGACTCCTGCTCCAGTGGGCCACCTCCTCCTCACGAAGGCCTTAGTCTCAGCGCATCTGAGGAAGGGCCGGAGGTGAAATGGGGGTCTGCAGGCCACTGAACACAGCGCCTTGTCCCTCCCCACAGGCAAGGTCCTTCTATGATACGTTCACTCAGCAGTAAGCATCCGTCCAGCAAAGGCATGAATTAATAGCCTGGAGACCCCACCTCTTTATTGCCTTCCTCTTTCAGCATAGCAGGGGCGGCACGACTGAGAAAAAGCCTCTTCATGGCACCTTAACTACTCAGTTCTTGTAGTGGTGGTGGTGGGGGTGGGGAAGGAGGAATTCTCCATTTTTCTTTTACAAATTGCAAAATAGCACAGTGTGAGCCTGGGGAGCAGAGTGGACCACGTGACATGAGAACATAAGAAGAGCCCTACTGGATAAGGCCAAAAGTGGCCCATCTACTCCAGCTTCCTGGAACTCACAGTGGCCCACCAGATGCCCCAGGGAGCACACGAGACAACAAGATGCCTGCATCCTGTGGCGACTCCCTTGTGCCTGGCATTCTGAAGAAGCCTACTATTGACATAAGGAGGTTGCACCACCCATCGTGGCCTGTTGACCACGATGGACTTTTCCTCCAGAAATCTGTCCAGTCCCCTTTAAAAGGCATCTAGGCCAGGTGCCATCACCACCTCCTGTGGCAAGGAGTTCCACAGATTAATCACTCGCTGGGTAAAAAAGTATTTCCTTTTAGCAGCTAGAAATAGCAGGTAGAAATGCTGACAGGGCACTCAGACTAGCAAGGGGGTGACCCACTGCTGCTCCCCACTCCCCATGAAAGGTGCCCAGCAAGTGAAAACTAGTTGCTGGCTCAGTGTTGCACGGGTGGGCTTTCCAGAACGCTCCCCACAACTGCCAAACCAGTAGACCCACAGAGGTTGGCACAACGGACAGGCACCTCCTCCCACCTTCCTTTGCCCAGGATGTGCCTACCTTGCTTGTCCGGGGCCAGCGGTGCCGCCAAGCTAACCATCGGCTTGCCCTGCAGCTCGGCCGGCGGCAGCCCGTTGCACTCCACCCTCTTTTGCTGGAGGACGGCATCCCTGGAAGGACAAAAACAGGAGAGAGGGGGGTGAAGGGAAGCCACCCTGGACAGAACCTGAACGCCTGGAGTTGGCGCCAAAAGCAACACGTGAAACAAAACACACCTGGAGGCATCTGCAGGGGAGAAACACCCCAGAAATTGGGAAGGAAGGGAAAGGGAGAGAGGGTGTTCCGGCAAGACAGGTGCCTGTGTCCGGGAAGACCTGCTCAGCCCTCCAGAGAGCAGGACCAGGCCAGCAGCAAGCGGTGGCAGCCCTTGGTCTGGGGTCACGGAGGAGTCGGAAAAGACTCTGCTCGGGAGGACTTGCTGGAGTTTGCTTTTTTTTTTTTAACACGTATTTATATACCACCTTTCTTAAGATCACTAGATTTCTCTAATGACTGTAACTCAAGGCGGTTTACATAGGCAGACTTTTATTCACAAACCCGAAGGTTTTTACAATTTACAGAAATGTTCTATCTTTCAAGAACAACACTCATACAGATGGATCTTTCTGGATTTAGCCTTCTTGCTTAGCCACCCGTCTGTCTTCTGCTGGCTGATAAGAGGCTACCCTGCTCCCACCAGAGACCCAGCTGACTTCAGCACACTCCTCCTCCCACGAGGCAGCTGGAACTCAGCTTTTAATCGGCCACAGTTTGCAAGGTCTGCCACTCACAGAGACTTCCGGTAGTCTGGAGCTCATGACCTTCAGATCTTCAGCTGTTCTCTTCGGGCAAACGGAGGCATTAACCCTCTTGGCTAAATCTTTGCGGCAGACTCCTCAGGAGCTGCATGTCCTGCAACACTTCACGGATGAGGACTGCAAATTCCCTCCGTTCCCCTTCCAAAGGGGGCTGCCTGGGTCTTCCTTCTCCAGCGGGCATCTCTGCAGGGTCTCTGCTTGGCTGCTGCTGCAGGATCCAGTCTGACACTGTCTTAAAGGTCCAGGCAGTGCCTGCTCTTTTGGTTAAGAGGGAACGTGCTCACAGCACGATCCTGCCCGGATAGAACTACTAGCTACTCAGGAGTAAGCCCTAGTGTGTTCAGTGGGGCTTACTCCCAGGATTGTGGCCTACATGTGAAAACCCAAACCAGGCTCTATCTAGAGCAGCAGAAAGGTGCTTCAACACAGGGGGAAAACGCAGGTTATTCTTCTTGAGCAGAGTTTTTCCAGGGTCTCTCTCTGTGTGTGTTCGGATGCATGCAACACATTTTGCAGAGAGCCCGGTCAGAGTCCGTCAAGTCAGGTCTCAGAGAACCCCTGAGCTGGATGGCCTCAGGGGACAAGGCTTTGCGTTCACAGTGACAAAACCCTTCCTAGTCTTCAACGCAATTGTTACTGTTGAGTTTAGTATTTTATTGGATTCATGCTTTTGCATTTTTATAACCTGCTTTGAGCATTCATTGGGGAAAATGGTATATAAATGTAATAAGTAAATAAACCTGTCCATTTGCATTGTCACAGATTTGCATGGACACCAGAAGTTTCTACGTCTTTCTCTGCAAATGCCCCCCCAGCACTGTTTGGAGTGAGAGGTAAGGGCAGGATTGTGGTGGTCAGGAAATTATAGTGTCCTGTTAATCTGATAACAGTCTAATTTCCTGTAAAACGAGGATAATTATGATTAACCTCTGAAAACTAGCAAAAGATAAGTCTATTTTCATTTTTTCCTAAGCTTTAGAGACAGAACTGAATATAAAGCAGGGGGAGGGATAGGGACAGAGGTAGGTAGGTAGGATCAGTGATGTCATTCAGGGGGAACAGACCAGAACGGGCGTTCCAGATGGTAACGGGCTCCGTGGCTGGTTCTGGGTTCCTGGCAAGTGCAATCAAAAGTGAGTTCCTGTTCCTAAATCATTTGAATGACACCACTGGGTAGGATACCTCTGTATGCATTTCTGCGTATGTGCCCAATTGCACATGCATGCATCACCACTGAGCATTTCTGTCCAAAGCTCTGAGCACACCTTGCAGGAATAAGGGATTTTTTGGAATCAGGATCCCAGTCAGAGGAGGCTGAGCAACCGTTTATTTGATATTCTGACCAGGAGAGCAGCAAAAGATTGAGCCTTCGTGGAACAAAAAGGAACACCAGGAGCTAAAGGACAATGTGTATATATATATACTGTAATTTTGCACAATGGAGTTTTATAATGGCGTACAGAAAACCAAGTCTCTGATCATGCACGGAGGCTGGTTTGTCACCAAGTAATTTGTTGATGTGTTGGAAGCAAACGCTGGAGCAAGTTCCCAAGGTGGCTTACAGAGCTACACAATAAAGTGCAATGCAACACAACACTAAGGGGGGTGGGAGGGAGAGAGAGTCAAAACGTTCAAAAGAGGGCCAAACCCATCTTGTCAGGCCATGGGGGGTGGTGGAAACCATTGTCCAGGGGAGCAGTCAAGCCACAGCACTATTCCAGAGGCACAGAGGGCAAATACCCACCCATCTTCCAAAGGCCAGATGAAACAGGTATGTTTTTTACCAAGCGGCTAGACTGCATGCCCTTCTTCCACCTACCCAAAGCTTGGGTCTGGTCTACGCATTCAGCAAAACTGGGTGCCTAGAATCCTGAGTTGGGAAGGTGGACTGCAAGTTGGAAGTCCAATATTTCACTTCTCCCCCCCCACACACACACATAACAATCCTGTTCCTACTATCGGGAGAAAGATTTCAGCCTTGACCGCTGTCTGTTCTGCCAGTTCTCTGTTTGCTGGGCTTTTAGTGTTGTTTTTCACACAGGGCAACATTCATGCATCAGAGGCTCCACCAGTGCCCTGAAGGGAGAGTGCGCATTCTGCCACCTCAAGCCTCTGGCCTCACACTCCCGGCCGGCAGCGTAGGCATCAGAGGAGAGCGCAGGAGTTCAGGCCAGCAGAAGAGGATTCCGGGCAAGGGCTGCACCAGCCTCTCTCCCCCCTCCTTCTGAACGCACGGCTGGTCTACCCTGGACACCCTTTCCCACCCCCTGCCCTGGCAGAACAGCTGGGGATGCATTCCCCAACTGGGCAAGAGGCACTTTTGCAAGCGGTGCCCCTCTTATATTGAGCAGGGGGAGAGTAACAGTCCCTCCTCACCCCCGCGCAGTGTCTTTTCTAGTGGCTGCTGCTGTTGTGAGCCCTTTTGGGACAGGGAGCCATTTCACTGTATTATTATTTGCCTGTAAACCGCTTTTGTGAACTTTGTGTTGAAAAGCGGTATATAAATACTGTTTGCTCGCTTGCTTCCCTGCCTGGTCAGGATTACTGCCAAAGGGCCCCCGTCCACTTCTGATGTTCTTCTGATACGCACATCAAGGGGTGGACCAGCCAGAGGCAGATCTAAGGGAGGGCAGAGCTCTAAGTCTTGCAAGAAGCCTCACCTTGCAGTGGAAATCACTCCTCTCCTGCACCGTTCTAGCCAATCCTCACAGGGAAAAGCAACATCTTGGCATTGCTTACTGGCTACAGCAGCAAGAGAAAGGAGGGATTCACATGACAGGGTAAGGCTTCTTGCAACACTTAGAGCTCTGCCCTCCCTTAGATCTGCCTCTGGGACCAGCAGATGGCCTTGCCTGCACCGGCCACCAGCCGCAGTGACCCGGAGACCCCGCCCTGCGAGCCAGGGCCGGGCCGGAGAGGGCAGCATGGTGCAAACCTCTGGAGGAGGCAGGAGACGGGGCGATGGGGAGCAAAGAGCCGACCCTCCCCCCAAGAGCCCAAGTCCTCATGCAAGGAGAACGACAGAGGACGAGGGGCGACTGGACTGGGAGCCCAGGATGGCCAGTCCCGACATCAGTGCCCTGTCGAAAAAGCCCCCCCCCGCCAGCATCGGTGCCCTGCCTGTGCCTGACGAAAGCAGGGAGACTTGAGTCGCCCTCCCCGCTATCTGCCGCTGAATTCACCCCAATAAATCTGAGCTGTCAGTCGCCCTCCTGGGTCTCTCCACGCCTGCTTTCTGGGTCCCGCATCCATGTCAAGTCCCGACCCCCTCGAAGCCCCCCTCCCCTTATGGGAGGGGACAGTCTCGGGGGTGGGAACGATGTGACAGGGTGAAAACTAGCTGTGGCACACTGTGGCGAAGGAATGGGACTCTGCACATGTTTGGAGGTACTCTCGTTGTTATTACCACTCCCCCTGCTTCAGGACTGGATTCTGGCAAGGCTCCAGAGAGCCCTGGTGCAAGTTCAGCCCTGCTTGCCCTGCAGTTCACACTGGCAGGCTCCGTCCAGAGCAGGCTGCTAACCCGGCACTTCAAAACGGAACGTCGTGCATCTTTTACAGCACATTGGAAGATTTCTGACTTTCAGTTTTCAGGGACTTTGCACCAGTCGTGCGCCCAAGTCAGTTTTAGACATGTGCTGCTTTGTGCTCCTTTGCGTGAAGATCCACACAGGGTTCCTCTTCCAGGATGGAGGAATTCAGTGTACCAGGAAGGGAACCCTGCGGATTTGCATCCTTCTGCCACTGCAGACATATTTTTGCCTGCAGGGCATCCAGTTATTTTCCTGCTCCCCCCCCCGCCTGCCCGCCTCCCTGACTGCTTGCAGTTGCCTCCTCTGCACATGCCAGGGATACGTCCGTCTGGCTCTCTGCCTTTATGTGGTCTCACAAGCTCGTGTTCCAGTTTCCGACCAGTCCACGCTTTCTCCTGCACGGATCCTGGCATGTCTTTCATGTACCGCATTCCTTCTGGGTGCGGAACTTAACCAACAAGACTTGAACGGCTCACTTGCATTGCAATCAACACACAGAATATTGGGCATTTTCCTTGCTTCCAGTTGGCTGAAGCGACGGCAAGGGCCAGCGCCTCTCAGGGGTAGAAGGCAGCTTCCTGGGTTCTGCTAACTGGGCAAGAGGCACTTTTTCAAGTGGTGTCCTCTTATATTTAGCAGGGGGAGAGCAATTGTCCCTCTTCACCCCAGCACAGTGTCTTTCTCGTGGCTGTTGCTGGGGGTGTTCTCCATTCCTTTAGATTGTGAGCCCTTTTGGGACAGGGAGCCATTTAGCTTTAATGTTATTATTTGCCTGTAAACCGCTTTGTGAACTTTATGTTGAAAAGCAGTATATAAATACTAGTGATTGATTAATTGGACCCATACATTCATCATGCCTAGGGGGAAGGAGAGGTCTTTCCTTTGGCCTGTCCTGAATCCACTGCATGCAGATTTCCTTGGACGCAGGTCCAAGTGGACCCCTAGGAGCTGCTGGGGCTGACCCCAAGGCAAATATCCCCTCACTCCTTGGAGAGCTTGGATTGTAGTACTGACCCCATGAACCTGCAGCCCCCCCAAAAAACACACACCTCCGGCACAACTGGGACACTGCTGGAGGGTGCAGGTACGATGCCATGGGGCGGCACCAGGGGCAGATGAAGGGGGCACTGACTGTGGACCTGTGCCACCAGCTGACTGCAGTCAGGGGAAGAGTTAAAAGAAAGAGAAATCTATTAAAAGTAAAAGGGTGTGTGTGTGTGTGAGAGAGAGAGGGGGGGGGAAAGAAAGGATAAAACAAGCAGGCTTGGGTGTTGGCAGCGCCTAGGCACAGATTGTGATGGAAACACAAGCAGCTGATTCCTCTACAAGCAAAGACAAGCGTCCCACAGCCCGATCCCATCTCGCTGCCGTGTGGCGGAGTCACAGACGGTTCTGCCACTGCAGGCTGCCACCACGCAGGCAGTGCACTGGGGGAGGGCTGGAGCCTTCCTGTGTGTTCCAGCGGCCTCGGAAAGCCCACTGGAGCGGGGGGGGGGGGGGGGGGG
>JAJKFI010000017.1:1139713-1167547 GCA_029204185.1 Lerista edwardsae | reverse complement strand
TGTGGCCTCTCGCCTGCACCTGGCATTCTGAGGTAAATCCTGAGGTAGACACACTAGTGGCCAGTCAAGATTCTCCACAGCATTTCTCTTTGACAGCCACCTGAACCAGATATTCCTCTTCAGACATGGACTCATAGGAACAGCCTCACTGGATCAGGCCAAGGCCCACCTAGTCCAGCTTCCTGCATCTCACAGTGCGTCTCACAGTGGCCCAACAGATGCCTCAGGGAACACACAAGCCAACAGGCTGGCCTAACTTTGCCGGCCTAACTCCAGGTTTAGGATTGTGCTCTGTCTCTCATAAGGAAGGGGCCCCAGTCCTCTGATCCTTTTGTTGTCCCCTTTTCCAGCTCTATGGAATACCTTCTTGAGTTGTGATTACCAGAACGGGACACACAGCCTTCCAAGTGTGGCCACACCACAGATGAACATAGAAGCAATATAATGGGGTGCCAAAACCTGCTTGACTTGTTATTAGCCAGGCTGACTAAATGGAATTTTCTCATAAGGACATAAGAAAAGCCTTGCTGGATCAGGCCAAGAGCCCATCTAGTCCAGCTTCCTGCATCCCATAGTGGCCCACCAGATGCCTCAGGGAGCAGGCAAGGCAACCAGATACTTGTGTCTTGCTGCCACTCCCCTGCATCTGGCATTCTAAGGTGGCCCAACCCCCTCCCCCCCCCCCCCTAATCCAACGCACCCCCGTGGGCCCAACCCCCCCCAAAAATTTGTTGCCCCCGGGGGGGGGGGGGGTTGTGCTGCTGGTTTCCAAGTGTCCCTGGGTAGTCTCTTTCCGCTCCTGCTGAGACTTTCATTTAGGGACACAAGAGAAGGAAACGAAGGAGACCGGGGGGGGGGGCTCCATCATCACAGCCAGGCATCGCACCTTCAGGAAGGGGCTTCGTCTTTGTGAGTGGAAAAGTGACATGGAAATGAATGTGACCAAAGAACTGCCCGGGCGCATTCCTTGCCCTGCAGGCAGTCTAGAAAAAAGGCGCCTGAGGTGGGACATGATTGAGACATACAAAATTATGCACGGGAGGGATAGAGTTGATAGAGGGATGTTCTTTTCCCTCTCTCACAACACCAGAACCAGGGGGCATCCGCTAAAACTGAGGGGTGGGAGAGTTAAAACAGATCAAACGAAGTACTTTTTTACCCAGCGGGTAGTTAATCTGTGGAACTCTTTGCCACAGGAGGTGGTGATGGCATCTGGTCTGGATGCCTTTAAGAGGGGATTGGACGGATTTCTGGAGGAAAGGTCCATCGTGGGCTATAGGCAATGATGGGTTGGGCAACCTCCTTACATTGGTGGTGGGCTACTTCAGAGTGCCGGGTGCAAGGGAGTGGCAACAGGATCCAAGCGTCTTGTGGTCTCACGTGCTCCCTGGGGCACCTGGTGGGCCGCTGTGAGATGCAGGAAGCTGGACTAGATGGGCCTTGGCCTGATGCAGCAAAGGGGCTCTTCTTGTGTTCTTATGTTCTTAGTTGTGCAAGAAGGCCCTTGGGGGCGGCCCTGCCAGCTTCCCTCCCTTTCCAGCCGGTCGCTCGCTTGCCCCGAGGCCGCAGGCCCTCCAGCCGCACTGTGCTGTCCTCAGCCGGGGAGCGGAAGAGCAGCCCCGCAGGCTGGCAGGCCAAGTCCCGGCCAATCAGCCTCCAGCCGGCGCAGGGCCTGCAGGGGCAGGGGGACAATGACGGCTGCCGCTGACTTGTTTGCAGCAGAGAGCAGCCGGAGGCCGTCCACAGCCTGGGGAGGGCATTAAGCCACCGCTGGCAACTGGCACCTCTCCCAGACCGGCTGGCAGCTTCTCGCTGAACTGCCGCAGCCTCTGCTGAAGAGAGAGCGGCTGCTCGGGGCCGGGCCAGGGTCTGCAGCAGCTCTCAGAGCGCCTGTGGTACAAACAGGCGGGCCCTGCCCCACGGAGCTCACAGTGCAGCGCTTACAGGCAGTGACGAGAGCAGCAGAGAGGGAGACTCGAGGGCACGGGGGCCATGTGCTTGTGCATCTGTGGCTGAGGTGGAGGGCTACAGCAGCAGTGTCAGCAATGAGGCGGCGGCAGCAGCAGCAGCAGCCTTCAAAGCCTGGTCACAGGTGGGATGGGAATGATGCAGGAGAACAGGCCAAGGATGATGTGGGGAAAGTGGATTTCGAGGGGAGCCCGTGTAGCGTCACGGTTCGTGCCTCGGTCTGGGGCCAAGGAGAGCTTGCCGGCCCCTGTGACCACAGCCTTCCCTGGGGGCCTCTGGGGCAGCCACAGCCCTCAACCCTGGAACCAGAAGCCCCAGTTGGTCCAGCCTGTAGATGACCCTCCAGGACAGTCTTGGTTCTGCCAAGCACAGCCTCACTGGAGAGGAGGAGGGTGGCTGGGCGGCTCCTGCCCTTGCCCGGGGCGATAGCCGTTGGCAGCAAGAGAGCCCCCAAACAGCTGATCACCGCTTTGGGGAGTCAGCGGGCCCAGCTTTGCACAGGATGCAAATCATCCCAATACACATGCATGCACGCACGCATGCGCGCGCACACACACACACTTTTGCAAAAAAGGGGAGGAAGACGGAAGGAAAGCTGCCTCAGAATTATTGCTGGGCTGCAGATATTATGCACGGGGGGACGGGCGGACGTGGGCAGGGGCGTACAATAGGCTGGCTTCCCAGCAGGGCCTGTTCCTGGGTGTGTGGGACGAGGCTGTGCTGGCAGGCAAAGAAAAGCAAATGGAAGAAATATCATCGTGGTCACTGTCAAAAGGTGGTGGCCGCGGTGTGTGTTTTGTGCCAAAAAAATTGATTGGGATGATTCATTCCAGCTCGCAGGAGCTCCTCGGCGAGCCGATGTTAATTGCATCCACAAAACATTTCAGATGGAACCAAAGACAAACTGGAAATGGAAAGTGACATGAAAAAGGTGCGAGTCCCCCGAGGACGGCAGCAATTAGCAGTCCACCCCCTCGGGCTTGGCGCTTTCTCCACTCAGCTCAAAGCCCCACTTCAAGGCTCTGGAGTGGGGCTCCGCCTTGACCTCCTTCTTGGAGGGGTCCAGGGGCTTTACTGTGGGGACAGGCCAAGTAGGCCAGCCAGTGCAGAGTCCCACAGAGGGGAGCAGCAGCAAGCCCCTTGAGGAGGGGGAGCGCTCGGCTACAGAGGAACCCCTGCCCAGGTGGTCGCCACACTCATCTGCCTTAACTCACCAACCTGGCAGGAGGTGAGGGTGGGAGGCACCTCCCAGAGACCTCCGCCTGCTGTCACGGGCACCCCTCATCAGTGGTGTCATTCAGATGATTTAGGAACAGGAACTCACTTTTGATTGGCACTTGTCGGGAACCTGGAACCAGCCACGGAGCCCGTTAGGATCCGGAATGCCCATTCTGGTCCGTTCCCCCTGAATGACATCACTGCCTTCGCCCCCCTAGGAATCCGGAGTCGCTCCCTTTAACCCTCTGAGTGCTGGCCAACCAAGAAGAAAAGCTCTTTGTAGAGGAATTGGGAGGGGGGAGGAGGGAGAGTGAAGTAGGCGGAGTCAGCCCTAATTTTAACTAGTGGAACTGAGTTCCCCCGCGTTCCCCCTGCATGACATCACTGCCCCTCATTCCTATGGAGCAGAACCTCCCCCGTGGGACAACCCTGGGCCCCTGGGGCCACCGCGGCATGCTATGAAGGGACGGATCCTGAGGAATTCACAGCCACAGAATTTTACGACCAAGGTTACAAACATAACTGCATACGCAATGGATTGACCTGCATGAAGCCTGCAGACCTGCTGGAATTTGCCTGGATGTCCTTCGTGTTGTCACATACTCACTCTGTGCGGTGACTTCTCCCCTGCCTCTTTGCCTCTGACTTAGGGGGGCCACCTGTTTACTGTCCAATCCTGTCCCCCATTATTGGCACCAATCCTGGTTGAACATGCACTGCCCCTTCAAGTGCCCTCCACAAATTTGCTACCTGAAAATTGGACTGCAGAGTGTGTGTGTGTGTGTGTGTGTGTGTGTGTGTGTGTGTGTGTGAGGGTGTGGGTGTGTGAGTCTCAGCTCCACTTCAAAGACTGGTTCCTCATGGAAATGGGTACTTAAGCCATCCTGCTTGTGGCTGCTAGTCTGACACCCGGGCTATGAAATGTCAGCTCACAAAGGACTTGCCACAGAGGCTGCGAACAACACGCGGAGCCGAACACTTCCTCTAATCTCTTAATTGCTGCTCTCCAAGTGCGGTACTTTGTCCCTGTTCCCTGGGAAAGGTGTGATTTTCGAGTCAACAGCATCCGTGCTCCAGTTTGATTAGCGTGGTCTGTGTTTTTTCTTGGCGCTTAATGCCGATTCCTGGGTCTCCAGTCGTTTGCAATTATAGCTTGAAAAGTTACAGCCCTCTGAACAAAAGATACTTTCGGCGCAGCAGATCCCCCCAGTCACGGTGGGAGGTCTCAGCCTTGCTTTTTGCCTGCTGTTGTCTTGTGGCAAATTCATTAAGAACAAAAGACGGCAAATGCAAGTTGGAAATTGGTTGAATTCTGCTCCTTATGATCATTGAGCCGCTCATGGACAAGAAACCATCAGCCAGTAGGATCAGTGGCAATCTTGACCTCTGTGCCCTATGGGGCTAGGACCAAATGCTGCCACCACGGTCACTTCCTCCCTTTTTCTGATCCTGCCTCCCTGATCGGGGGTCTTCCTGATCGGGGAACAAATGTTGTCTTACCTGGAGGAGACTTCCAACTCTGCTTCCCCTGCAGGATGCAGCGTGCATGCTCTGGAGAGGGTGACAGGGCTGTAAAATAGTCTCATTATTGTTTTTTATTTCTTTGCTTAATGAATTTGTAGACTGCCTTTCTGCAGAAACACAGACTGCCTTTCTGCAGTCTAAAAGCGTGTAATAAGGGCTAACAGTGCTATCTAGAGGAGAGAACTACACTGTGAAGGCTGCATCTGGAACTGCAGATTCCGTGAATCACAGAATACTGTATATTTGGAAAAAGAAAAAGAACCCCATTGAAAAATGGTGGTTTTGACTAGCCTGCCCATGTAAGCCGCATTTGCTTTGGCATGGGAAAGCGGGGGTGTAGAAATTCTTCAAATGAAATAAATATCCTGTGCATGACTACTTGGATATAAGTGTCGTTGAGTTGAAGGGGACTTACCCCCAGCAAGTTTGTAGAGTGTGCAGCCTATAAGGCACAGTACAAAAGGCAAAGGCACAGAGTCAGACCCCCACTCTTTCCTGCTCCGGAGGTCTCTACGGTCCAGATGGAATGGCCACTGCAGGCGGCAGCAGGAGAGTTGCAACTGCCCAGAGAACGCGGAGATTCACCCAGCACTAGGAATTCCCAGCCACCAAGATGGCAATTTGCAAAGGGGGCTTTAAAGGAGATTAGACAAATTCACCAAGGAGGACGAGAAGCCTGTTGGCCGTGCTGGGAAAATGTCCAGTCACCACTACGAGGCAGCACAGCAGAGGGAAGCTGCCTTCCTGCCCTGCCTGCGGCTTCCTGGACTCCTTTGGCTGGCCACTGTCTCAAAGAGGAGGTTGGAGCAGTGATGTCATGCAGGGGGTACGCGGGGGTACGCGAGTACCGGTTTCTAGGATTACAGCTGGCCCCGCCCATTCGCCCGCCCACTCGTCGACTCCGCCCTCTGCAACGTTTGAATTTCCTGCAGGTTTGAGTTGCCTGCACGTTCTCAGAGGCAGGCAGGCAGCGTGCAGAGCCTTACCTTGCCTTGCCACTGAAAAATGAGTTGCTCTGGGGTTTTAACATGATGCCAGGCCTCCTCCACATGTTCTGGGGGTGCTGTGGAACACTGTTGCAACTGTTGGGTCAGTTTAAAATCATCTGAGGCCTCAAAAAGGGCTTTTTTCATGTCCCTTCCTGCCACGACCTCACTTCTGGCTTATGACGTCACTTCCGGTGGGCGGGTCCCGACACGTGCCAATCAAAAGTGAGTACCTGTTATTAAATCATTTGGATGACACCACTGGGTTGGAGGCAGCCGCCGGCTCCTCCTTGGCCACAGCCCTGGCCTGCGCCTGACCATTAAGCCTGCTGCCTCCAGTTGACGGGCAACCGCAGGGTGTTTTTGCCTTGCCTCAGCTTGCTGAAGTGCCGGCCACGTCTGGAACCCCAGATTTCAGGGCAACTTGGAATTGATTTCTGGCGCTCTGCCCGTTGCGCAAAGAGATAAGAGGCACTGTGGGCCTCTCCATCACGTAGAAACCGGGGCCCGTTCTTGTTGGCTGCTCCTCTCAGATGTGCATCAATCACGAACAGGAAGGGGAGTCTCACACCTTTTTGAACGGAGGTGGAAATGGAAAAATCATCGCAGCAGGCCCCCCCCCCCACCCGCCCACCGCCACCCAAGGGCAAACTCTTGTTTCTGAATTGACAGCCATCCGCAGCAAGAGACCAAGCCCATTCATTGCAACAGGCAGCTCTCCGTGGTGGGGAACAGCCAATTTGTACCCAGGCCCAAAAGGGGACCCAGGAGCTGAAGGAGGGCCCCCCCCGAAATTTCCTGGGATCTGACGTTTTCCTATCCCACCTGGACTCGCTGCCCACGTGGGGTGCTGGGGGTGCTACCGCGGAGGCTCCTGCTACCAACCGCATGCGCCAGGCTGAGGAATGCACGTAAAACTCCTTGACACAGAGTCAAACCTGGGGGGAGACTGGCTTGCTGACCCACTTACCAGCAAGGAGTGTCGCGGTGCTCAGGGACACCCCTGCGGGGCTACAGCTGCTGCAGGTGTAGGTTGTGGTAGACACAAGCCACTTTCCATTCTAGTTTGAGCCTAGGTATGATGGTGCTAATATCCTGCAAGACTTCTTGATAATGAAAAGATTCTAGAGGGATTTACGAGAGTGTTTGGTTTTCCATATTACCTTATCTAGCTGTGGGTGCAACAGGTAGAACTGGCCTCCTCGTCAGGAAGCCCAGTAGACCTGGGCTCCAAAGACTATTCTGGCCGCTGCCACCCTCGCCCACCCTGTTCCGCCCCTCCCCTTCCCCTTTGGGAAGGGCCTAAAACAGGGGTCTCCAATCACTGGCATAGGGACCAATGCGGTCCACAGAGAGCCTCTATCCGGCCCACAGCAATCCTCTGGTCCCCTATGAACCTCTCGCCCTCCTGACCTCGCTGGCATGGGCTGCACCCTCCAAGCAGTGCTCTGATGGTGTGCGGAGAGCAAGAAGCTTCCCTGGCCCTCAGAATGTCTGCAGCAGGGCAAAAATAGTCACTGCCTACCAGTGATGTCATGCAGGGGGTACACGGGGGTACGCGAGTACCGGTTTCTAGGATTACAGCTGGCCCCGCCCATTCACCCGCACACTTATCGACTCTGCCCTCTGCAACATTTGAATTTCCTGCACGTTTGAGTTGCCTGCATGTTCTCAGAGCCAGGCAGGCAGGCAGGCAGCGAGCGGAGCCTTTCCTTTCCTTGCCACTGAAAAATGAGTTGCTCTGGGGTTTGAACATGATGCCATGCCTCCTTAACATGTTCTGGGGGGTGCTGTGGAATACTGTTGCAACTGTTGGGTCAGTTTAAAATCGTCTGATGCCTCAAAAAGGGCTTTTTTCATGTCACTTCCTGCCACGACATCACTTCTGGCTTATGACATCACTTCCGGTGGGCGGGTCCCGACACGTGCCAATCACAAGTACCTGTTCTTAAATCATTTAGATGACACCACTGCTGCCTACTGCAGTTTTCCCAAAGACCTGGAAGTGATGTTTTTAGCCCCCCTGAAGGCCTTAGGTGGCTTCACCCTGGCTCTCAGAACATGCTCTGGGTGTTTCCTGTGAACTGCTGGTCCTGAGATAATTACTGCAGTGCATAGAAGTGAGCTGCTTGTGGGGTGGGGGGAATCGTAGTCCATTGAAGCACAGGCTGCATTTCTGTGTTGGTGCTTGAAGGAATCTTGGAACTTTGAGCCCATTCATTTATTCACCTAAGTCCCATCTGTAATGTATTTATTTAAATTTTTTTACTTACTGTACATTTATTTATTTTTCCAGCCCTCAACACCATGCCAGATATTTGATGCGGCCCTCAGGTGAAAAAGTTTGGAGATCCCTGGCGTGAAAGAAACTTCTTGCCACCTGAAAACATTCCCCTCGGAGGGAGGCCCTTTGTGGCCCTTGTGTGATATCCCTGAAGAGACGCCCCCCCCCTGTGCCCTCCAAGGTCAGCCCAGAGCCCAGCCAGAGAGGGTCCAGCTGCCACTGCCTGCCTTTGAGATTATCTTATCGCAAACACGGTTTTGTTGGGAATTGCCTGAACGCCCTGGCTGCGGAAATAATGAACACCTCCCCTTCCAGGTTTGAATAACAGAAACAATTCCCATCTAAAGTGAGGATCCCGGGGTGCTCTGGAGGACAAAGAACTGGAGATGTACACAAAGGAGACCTGTGATGTATTGTGCTTTGTGGAAAGGAAACCCCATGACTTTGGAGTTCGTTGTTTGTGGGTGTTGAGACCTGTTCAGTGAGGTCTGAATGTTTGAGTGTGGCAGCTGCGGCTCCTGTTTCCAGTGCATAGAAAAGCTTTTTTGGGTGTGTGTGCAGATGGAAGCGCCGCAACACAGGAGGAGCAGTGAATGTCTCCCCAGTGGGGCAGGCAGGGCTTCCCCCTGCCTTCGGAATGCCAATGATAACATGCAGGTCTACTAATGGAGCCCCAACGCAGGGTTTGCAAGCATGTGCATAGCGTGGTTGCACTCCTTCCCAGAACTACTTCTGTGGCAGTGCCGGAGAAAATACTGGCGGGACTGAAGGACATGCTGGAGGGGTGGGAGGACTTTGAAAAAGGTTCTTGATGACAATCAGCACTGTCTGGGAGTAGGAGCGAGTGGGATGTTTCACCCTAAAGACTTGGATTCTGTGGGGAAAAGGCACACAGGATGAAAACGCAGCAAGGGCGCCCAGGAATAGGCGTCTCCTCCACGGAAGCGTATCTGCGGAAGGCAGGATATTTTCTCAAAACCCGGGACGTGCAGCACCCTTGATCTCCAGCTGCACCGTGATTTATGGCCAGCGATACCTCCCTTCATAAAACATCCATCAGTTGCCACTGCCTGCTTATCTGCACCGCTGTGTCGACACAAACAGATAGCGGCTTCTCCTGCCCTCCTCAATATGCCTGCAAACAGGCTCTCCTTGCAGAGCAGCAAGGACAAAGCAGTCCCCTCTGTGCTCAGGACAGCCTCATTCTCTGGCAAACGGCAAAAGCGAGGAGGGGGGGAAAATTCTGACATTTTGCACTCCTTGAGACAGAACACCAGACTGAACATCGATGCCTGTGTGTGGTGCTCTGCAGAGCCCTGGCTGCTCAGTGCTGCTGTTTTCAACTTTGGAGCTGCAGGTTCCTGCCTTTCCTTGTGCAGCGCAATTGCTGAATTCTCCCTTGCCTGCTCTCTTGGGCTCCAAGATCACCGCAGATGGTGACTGCAGCCATGAAATTAAAAGACGTTTACTTCTTGGGAGGAAAGCTATGGCGAACCTAGACCACTTAATAAAAAGCAGAGACATCACCCTGCCAACAAAGGTTCGCATAGTCAAAGCGATGGTTTTCCCAGTAGCAATGTATGGCTGTGAGAGCTGGACCATAAGGAAGGCGGAATAGATGCTTTTGAATTATGGTGCTGGAGAAGACTCCTGAGAGTCCCCTGGACTGCAAGGAGATCCAATCGGTCCATCCTCCAGGAAGTCAAGCCTGATTGCTCCCTGGAAGGACAAATCCTGAAGCTGAAGTTCAAGTACTTTGGCCACCTCATGAGAAGAGAGGACTCTTGAGAAAAGACCCTCATGCTGGGAAAGATGGAAGGCAAAAGGAGGAGGGGGCGGCAGAGGATGAGATGGTTAGATAGTGTCACCGAAGCGACGAGCATGAAATTGGGCGAACTCCGGAAGCTAGTGGAGGACAGGGAGGCCTGGCGTGCTGTGGTCCAGGGGGTCGCGAAGAGTCGGGCACGACTTAGCGACTGAACAACAACAACCCTTGCCTGCCCTGAAATGCCCCCTCACGCAGCTTATCTTACATCTCACTGGTGGGCCCTCCATAGCGCCGTTGATCAAGGCTCCTCTGTTGTGCGAACTAACACAAGCGGCTGCCACCCTCTCAGGCGGTCTGGGCTTTAAAGCCTGCTGGTGAACAAGCACGAACAGCCAGCCAGCCAATCAGGCAGCCCCTCCCAAAGTGGCCCCCAGCCTGCACAGCACAGCCATGACAAATGATGTGCTGGTTGTGCCGGGCCTGCAGACACCCCAGGCAATGGGCTCCCTCTTGCCGCCGCCGCCACATGAATAACGACGTTTGAGCAGAGGTGTCCGGCCGCGACATCCATCACTGTCAGGGGTTGGGGTTCCTGCTTAATGACCCGGAGGGCCGTGAGCGCATCTCTCCTGCAGCCGGCTGCCGTTCCGGTCGTTGACTGATGACACGGCGCTTGGCTCGGAGTGCGAGCGTCCGACGATGATGCCGCCTCGCCCCTGCTGCCTGTGACCTTGACGCAAGCAAGGTCATGGCTGGGGTGGCTTCGGCCACGGCGGTCCTCCTGGACACGCTGAAATGGGCCCTGCTGCAGAAAAGCAACCAGGGCCGCAAAGGCAGGCCACTGTTGGATTTGGAGGCTTCTCCGTGAGGAGCCGGCCGGGACAGTGGGACTGGCATGGACCAGCCAACTGGGCAGCCCAGCTCTGATCGAAGGGCAGGGAGGTCATGAACCATCACATGGGCCAGTGTCTTCCACGTTAAGGGTGCAATCCTAACCTGGAGTTAGGCTGGCACAGTTAGGGCAGCAAAGTTTGGCCGGCACAAGGCACACCGTGAAGCACAATTTGGCAGGACAGTGCTCTGAGTCTAGGGGAAGAAGCCGAGCCAACTTTCCAGCACTGACATAGCGGTGCCCATGGGGCATGTGCTGCATCCTGCATGTTGGGCGACAGTCACGGAGGCCTCCTCAAGGTAAGGGAATGTTGGTTGCCTGACCTTGGTGCTGCATTGCCCTTATCCCAGTGTTGGAAAGTGGGTTAGGATTGCACCCTAGATTTTCTACTTCTGCTAAGTGATTCCAATCACTCTTGTATGGTCTGCAGTGCTTGGTCTGCATGTTCCAATGGCTGGAACATGTCCTCGAGCACACCTGTGGCACTGACCTCACCTGCAGCTCACGGTGCAGCTCTGCATGGACTTACAGGGTGACCAAGAACACATCAAACGTGCTTCTGTAGCTGCATATAGCAGGAGAGGCCTGCCACTCTACCATTTTGTAGGGAACCCTTTGAAAGCCACTTTGAGAAGGGAACAGTCGACTCCAAGCCTGGCCTGGCTGGAGTTGCCATGGTGAAAGGCCCAGGACGTTTGGGGGCAGTCACATCCATCAGCTGCCAAGATTGAAACGTGCCTTCCTGCCAAACACACCAAGGTGACGGAGCCTTGGTGCCAACAAGAGTGTGCCAAGACGCAGACGCTCCCACCTAGGATCACTTCCTCAAAACAGAAGCAATGCAGGCGTTACACAAAAACGGATATTTTCCATCCTGTAGCACTTTGGACCTACAGCGCAGACGACACCTACAGAGACTCACAGCGCAATCCTAACGCGCCCTTTGTGTCGACGCGATGTCATTGGGTCGGCGCAAGGAGTGGAGCGTCGGTGCAGTACCCCCGTGTCGGTGCTCCTACTCTGAAGCCGACGCTGCTTGCAGCATCGGCTTCAGAGCGCTGATGGAGAGCCTCCCTTGCACCCACTGAAGACCACCGGCGCAAGG
Source organism: Lerista edwardsae (assembly GCA_029204185.1). Taxonomy (NCBI): domain Eukaryota; kingdom Metazoa; phylum Chordata; class Lepidosauria; order Squamata; family Scincidae; genus Lerista; species Lerista edwardsae. The sequence continues at coordinate 1,155,802 of JAJKFI010000017.1, read as the reverse complement.
GATTCTCTGTCCCGTTTCGGGATTGGGGGGAGGGGGGAGGCAGGGGGCAGGACGTGGGCGGGACCTGGGCAGGTTTGGGAGGTGGCTGTACGGCCGCATCCTAAGCTCGTCAGCGAGGCCACGCCCTTTAGCGGGCGCAGATCCAAGGAGCACATAGAGAGGCTGGAGCCTCCCCTACAGTAAGGGATCGCACACTCCCTTGTCGCGCCAACCCGTCCTAAGCAGCGCTGGATTTGGCGCTGGCCGGCCGGCCTCGCTAATCCAGCGCTGCTTAGGATTGCACCCTCTTTGTGGCTGCTCTCTTTTCATACTCGCTTAATGCTTCAGGTTTAAAGCTTTGTGCTCTTCACGGGGGACTGTAACATCTGATTCAGACCTGCCAGTGTCGGCAGCAGCCTTTTTGCCCAGCACACCATCAGCCAGATGAAAGAATAAGAATTAAGTATGTCCCCATTATGCCAGGTGCTGTGTGTGAACTTTGTGTTGAAAAGTAGTATATAAATACTATTTGCTTTGCTTGCTTGCTTGCTGGATTGATTGCTGGCTGACCCTGGCAGACCTGGGTCTGCATCAGGGGTCTTGTTCCTCATCTCCCTGGACAGGTATGAGAGGCAGGCAGGCACCTCCTTTGTTGCAGGGAAGGCTCACCTGGCCCATCTTTGCCAGCTTGGGTTTTCGGTGGTCCTGACAGGTTTGTATCAATTATAAATTAATACAATTACCTTATAAATTAATTGTTGCTGTTGTTGTTCGGTTGCTAAGTCGTGTCCGACTCTTTGCGACCCCATGGACCACAGCACGCCAGGCCACTGGCTTCTTTGCAGCATCGCACTTTCCTTTCACTTCCAGACACATCCACAGCTGAGCTTCCTTCCGGTTTTGGCCCAGCTACTTCACTCTTTCTGGAGCTACTAGTACTCGTGTTCTGCTCTTCCCCAGTAGCATAATGGACGCCTTCCGACCTGAGGGTCTCATCTTCCAGTGTCATATCGTTTAGCCTTTTAGTACTGTAGTCCATGGGGTTTTCTCGGCAAGAGTACTGGAGTGGGTTGCCATTTCCTTCTCCAGTGGACCGCTACACGTTTAGTCAGAACTCTCTGCTATGACCTGTCCATCTCGGGTAACCCTACATGGCATTGCTCACAGCTTCATTGAGCTACTCAGGCCCCTTCGTCACAACAAGGCAGTGATCCATGAAGGGGATAAATTAATTACCCATAAGAAATTCACATATCAAATACAAACAAAACAGGACAATTAAATCAAGCAATTAAAACAACTAGCAACAAATTAAAAGGTCTTGGACAGCAGGGAAAACAACTCTGCTTAGCAGGGAGAAACAACTAAACAATCTCATGGAACAAAACAAGAACATTCTTTGGCAGATGCTGAAAAATGGATTGTGAGAAAGGGGTCTTGTAACTTTGTGAATCGGTGCTGCTGCTGCTGCTGCGTTGATGCAATTTGATGCAACTGCCACTTTGGTGCCATTTAATTTTTACTAGCACGTTTTATTTTTATATGAATGTTTTCATTGACTTGTTAGCAGCTTTGAATTGTGTTGTAAAGGAGTGATTGGATAGCAATTAAAACAGGCACACCACAAACTCACACCCAAGTAAATAGATAACGAGGGCAAATGGGACATCAAACAGAAATGAAGGAGAAAAGGCAGATGCACCTTTGGGTGTGTTTCGGTGCATGTGTGTCTGTGACCAAATGCAATCAGCCAGATGCCTCCTTGGCATGTAAGACGATGGGCTAAGCTTTTAGTACAAGAGCGACGTAAATGTCAGGGCAGCCCAGGAGCTAAAAAAGTCACCCTGAACACTTGTGGTGTGTGGTGTGTGGGGGTGTGTGAGAACCACAGGAACGAGGCATGTAACCTGCAAGCTCTGCAGCTCCTTCAGCCCAAGTGACAAGGAGAATTGCATGTGCGATGAGATCCGCTGCTTCATTGTTGTGCCAAAGACTTCTGCCGGGCCTCCCTGGGGTCCCAGATGCCCACTTCAGGCTGGGTAGTTCCCCCTTTAAACAACTTTGGTGCGGCAGTGGAGCGAACACACCTAGGGCCCACCTTCTCAGTTTTCCCATTCAGTGGCCGCAATTGCACCAGTCCACATCAGTTGGAAGCCAAAAGCCCAAGCCAGAATCAAGACCGAGGGTGGGGGTTAGTCCACAAGCAAGGTCCAGGAGTCCACAAGCCAGTCGAAGGGTCAGTAAACTAAATCAAGTCCGTAAGCCAGTCCAAAGGTCAGGTGCCAAACCAAGTCCGTAAGCCAGTCGGGTCCAAATCCAGGTCACGCCACGCCAGTCCGTTATCCAAGCTCGTAGTCAATAGTTCGTTCCGGTTTGTCAGTTCTCTCCAGCTCCTCTCACACCAACCTTTTCCCCTACTATACACCCACACCTTCTCCTTCCCCCAGATGCTCCTTATATCCTGTCGACAAGCCTCTGAGTGGCTGCAGCTCTGCAGCCCAACCCCTGCTACCTCCTTGGTGTTGATCCTGTAGGTACTTAGTCCAAGGGTCACTGTCGGCACCATCTCTTGCCTCCTCAGGGTGATCTTCTGCATTTTTACTACATCCGTCTTGAACTGTGTGTCCACTAAGACCTGCATCACAAGCCCTTCTCAGGTTTCTGCCACTTGCAGAAGTCAGGTGAAGCAGGGCCTCATCAATGGTGGCACCCTAGTGGCAAATGTCTTTCCCCTAGAATGCTCCGCTGGCACCGACTCTGTTTTCTTTGCAGCACAAGGTGAAGGCATCCTGATTTCTATGGACATAAGAAGAGCCCTGCCAGATCAGGCCAAGGGCCCACCTGGTCCAGCTTCCTGTATCTCCCAGTGGCCCAACAGATGCCTCAGGGAGCACACAAGACAACAGGCTGCCTGCAAACTATGGCCACTCCCCTGCACCTGGCATTCTGAGGTAAATCCTGAGGTAAACACACTAGTGGCCAGTCAAGATTCTCCACAGCATTTCTCTTTGACAGCCACCAGAAGTAGATGCTCCTCTTCAGACATGTATTCATAGGAACAGCCCCACTGGATCAGGCCAAGGCCCACCTAGTCCAGCTTCCTGTATCTCCCAGTGGCCCAGCAGGTGCCTCAGGGAGCACACAAGAAAACCAGATACTTGCACCTCACGGCCACTCCCTGTGTCTGGCATTTTGAGGCCTTTGGAAGATAATTCCATATTTGCCATCTCTTGTTTTACTACCACTTCTAGTGCTGTTTTAATCTCCAGTTTTATTGTTGCATTGTATTGGATTTTAATTTGGGTTAAACTGTTTTAGTCTTCTTTGATTATTTGATTTGGCTGCGAAGTGTGCTAAAAATAACCCCCTCAAAAGAAAGGGAAAAGGAACAGAGGGCTTGTGTTGTGGTCTGGTTTTGCATTTTAAGCAGGCAGGCAGGCAGGCAGGCAGGCAGGCTACAGAAGAGGAGGGCAGGTCAGGCTCCCACAGGGGAGCACAAACAGGGAGAGGAACGTCTTGCAAGCCAGATTTATTTTGCCAAACAAGATTTGAGAGCCTGTGCATTAGACTACCAGGAACTCTTGAAACCGAGAGCAGGTAAGCAGAGGTGCTTGCTGAGGTTCTTGCTCTGCAGATGGCTCTGCTCCCCTCCTGGAATGCAGTGCTGGAATGCAGGATTAGTCTGACCTGTCCTGGTCTGGTCTGGGCCAAGGAACGGATCCATCACAAACCCAACAGCTCTCAGCAGAGGCCCTGCAGAAAAGACCACCTGCTCGGTTCCCCACAAGGGCTGCTGCCACTTTAAGTGGTGCCAACTCAAGACTTTTTGCGGCTTGACAGAGATAACCCACAAAGAGGGTCCCTCTTTGACCCTCCAGGGATGAACACGAGGCAGAGCCCAGTGGGGTGCTTTCCTGCACCTTCTCATGGACATCAGCTGGAGCCAAGTGGGAGCACAGCCGCTCAGCCAGTGATGTCATGCAGGGGGTACGCGGGGGTACGCGAGTACCGGTTTCTAGGATTACAGCTGGCCACGCCCATTCGCCCACCCACTCGTCGACTCCACCCTCTGCAACGTTTGAATTTCCTGCATGTTTGAGTTGCCTGCATGTTCTCAGAGCCAGGCAGGCAGGCAGGCAGCGAGCGGAGCCTTTCCTTGCCACTGAAAAATGAGCTGCTCTGGGGTTTTAACATGATGCCAGGCCTCCTTCACATGTTCTGGGGGTGCTGTGGAATACTGTTGCCACTGTTGGGTCAGTTTAAAATCATCTGAGGCCTCAAAAAGGGCTTTTTTCATGTCACTTCCTGCCACGACCTCACTTCTGGCTTATGACGTCACTTCCGGTGGGCGGGTCCTGACACGTGCCAATCAAAAGTGAGTACCTGTTCTTAAATCATTTAGATGACACCACTGCACTCAGCTCCCCAGTGCCACTGGGGCTGGAGCACCCGGGCAGTCCGTCCTGCTGGACTGCCACCTCTCCCAGCCTGCTGGGCGTGCCTGCCACACTTCCGCACTGAGTGGTCCTCACCCCCCACCGATACTTCAGGGCTGAGCTGAACCCTCTTCTCAGCACTTTTTGGGGGCTGAAATTGGAGGGCCCTGGCGTGGGCGAAGAGTTTGCAAGCCTTTGCTTAACTGTATGGCTATAGAATTTAGATTATAAAAGAAAAAATGATTTTATTTAACAAACGTTAGGAGTAAGATCAGATACTATAAGTATTATTATTTTATGGTTGAAGACACCTCGCAATGGTTTACTTCATGTGTTTCCCTTGTTAACCCTTTTCCCAGTGGCGTTTCTACAGGGATGGCAAAGCTTTTGCAAGAAGCCTCACCTTGCAGTGGAAATCACTCCTCTCCTGCACCGTTTTAGCCAATCTTGGCATTGCTTACTGGCTACAGCAGCAAGGGAGAGGAGGGATTTACGTGACAGGTTAAGGCTCCTTGCAAAACCTAGAGCTTTGCCATCCCTGTAGAAACGCTTCTGCCTTTTCCCTTTATTTTCTGTATCCCTTACCCATATCTTTATTAATAAATAAAAAATATTTTTTAAAAAAGAGTTTGCAAGCCTCTCCTTCTCCGCATTGTTGCGCTGTCCTGGCGGAGACAGAGGCTGTCGTGTTCCTGGCAATCTCAGTTGGTGGAGGGTGTTTCTGTCTCCCCAGCGGGAAGCCACACTGGGGGGAGGCACGGCTCCTTGCCCTTGCTGTGCAGACCAAGGCTCCCAGGACCGCAACAGCCGCTGCTGCCAGAAAGGTCAGGGCCCCCTCCAGCCTCTTGGCAGCACCCCGTCCCTAATCCTCAAGGTGCCCTCCGTGCGTTCGGCAGGCCAAAGGGGTGATGAAGCTGGGACAGAGGTTCTGGTTCGGTCCCAGCCTAAGCGTCCACCTCCTTTGTCTCATGCTGAGCTTCAAGCGACCAGGCGTTAAAAACGTTCACGCTGGAGCCACAACAGAACCTCCTCAGAGCCCTGCAAGCCCTCCGTTTCCCAGCTCTCGAGGGTCCATTATAATAAATTGCTTCGGTCTCCTCTTGACGATGTTCCAATTTGGAGCTGCCGGGGGCCGAGTGGGAGAGCTTAGGACGTACTGAGCGAACAGAACGGAGATTATGTCATTAGCCACGGATCAATGGCAGTGAGACAGGGCGATGTGCTCGGTCATTTGCGCTCGCCCCGATGCGGGAAGCCAAAAGGGTGTGAAAAAGCCTGCAAACAGAAGTGCGGCCTCCGAGAGCCGGAATTTCCAAGGAGGGCTGTGCGGCGGCCCTGGCCTGCTCCTGCAACGGGCCAGTTAACATCGGCAAGTTAATTGGCAGGCGGCGGACCTGCGGTGAAGGTTGGGCAGGATTATTTGCATCGAGGTGAGCAACTGGACCTGTTTTTGCATCGCTGCTACTTCTCAAGAGCAGCACAGCCCTTTTTTGGACAATAGGAAGGTGGCTGGAGGCAGATTAGTATTTGTAGGGCAGCAGCGCTGTTTGGAAACACCCCCACAACACGCGACACGCAGGGACCTTTTCCTCTCCAGGGACAGGCTCTGGGGGAAGGAAGCCCTGCATGGCTGCCCCTGGCCAGGGAGAACATCAACTGGCTGCCACCCATGACGTCACCAACTCATCTCCCATATGACCCCAGGAACACTTTTTCAGCTGCTTCCATGCTCCAATTTATTAGTATAGCGACAGGTGGATGCTGGGCTTCAGTTTTTGGTTTAAATCACAGGCAATCCACCCAAAGGATGTGTGTGTGTGTGTGTGTGTGTGTGTGTGTGTGTGTGTGTGTGTGGTGGGGAGGTTCAGAAAGCAAGATCATCCTCCTTGCACCTTGTCTTGCTCCAGTTCCCCTGACTGAAGACGCTACAAAACAGTCAAAACAGTGATAATTACTCTGGCAGAAAACAGCATTTGGGTGTTGTTCTGCAGCTTGATAACTCTGATAGCACACAGTGTACATTATTTGCTAATGGGGGGGGGGGCTCCTTTGAGCCAGGTGAAGATGCTGATGAAGATGGTGATCTATAAGCCCAGCACTCTGCTCAGGAGTAGCAGGCAGGTCCAGTCTCTCAGTGGCTCTCAGTCGAGGCATCAGCGCAAGGGAGGGCAACAGGACAGGAGAGGCAAATAGGAGAGGAGGGTGAGCAGCAGGAGACCGTTGTGGTACTTAGGGACCATCACAGGGGCGTACAGGAACCAGGAGGGAGTGCCAAAGACTTCAGGGAAAAGGGGTGGCAAGAAGGAATTTCAAAGAGGGGAGAGCAGAACTGGCTTGTAGGTGGTGAAATACAGGCAGCCTCCCAATCAATGGCTGAAACACACATTTGGGAACAATCAGAGCCAGAATGGGAGGGCGCAACAAGCAGGCAGAAGAAGCCTTTGAGAGGAGAAGAGAATCTTTCTGCACTACTTAAAAAGACGGCGCAATTGGAACGTTCCCTGTGATGCTCATTTTCTGGACCAATATGTCAATACTGCATCCTTCATTACAATTACTACATCCTGCAGTACAATTACTGCAACAGTGATATGGAGATGGAACTATTACTGTCATGTTACACTCTCTCTCTCTCTCTCTCTCTCTCTCTCTCTCTCTCTCTCTCCCTCTCAAATAAGAACAAAACACTTAAAAAGAAAAAAAAACCGGCACAAAGTCCTGAACATCAGCTCACTGGCTCCGTTCTGGAGGTTTGCTTAGAAGTTGGAACATACAGTACATGGGTCGAAACAGCCAGCCCAGCACCGTGGCACCTGCGCACAAGCCCCACAGCAGAGGGGCGGCCCCTGCAGGAACCTGCTGACATGGCCGGCCATCACCCAGAGGTCCAGCCCCGGGGACCCAGCGCACACGACTGCTCCACGACCGGCCGGCCTTACCTGAGCTTCCCCTCCTGCGGCAGCTCATGAGGGGGGTCGTTGCAGGTCAGCCGGGCTTCCCCATCCAGGAGGTAAACGTACACCCTTTCCTGCGAGACAAAGAGAGGCGGGTCAGCGTTCGCGGAGTCTGAATTTCCCCTCGTTCCGCTTTGGCAGGAGAGCTTCCCAGCTTAATGCTGGGCCAAAACGTCACCCTGTTCACAAAAGCATTGCTGGAGGGGTCGCTGGGGGGGGCAGTCAGCATCCCAGCACTGCCCCACAGCTGCCATGTTTGCACCCGCCAGTCCCTTCACCCTAGCCCTTTGTGTTGATGTGGAGTCCTGTGGGGGGGGGATGACCAGGGTTAGGACCAGCAGAGCCCTTATTGTGAAGCGAGAAGCAGCAAGCAAAGAGGAGCCAGAGGGGATTTGGGGAGGGGGTGCCATGCCTGTCCTCCCCCTTGCCCCCCCATTTCAAGTCAAGTCAAGAACCTTTATTGGCATAACAAGAAGTACATTGCATCAACAGCCGTAACTATTAGGTTAAAGGGTTAGGGTTAAATTCATTATCTCATTAAGAAAATTGGCTACAGCATTAGTAATCGGGGGGGGGGTAACAGTCACTAAGGAAAATAGGCAGAAGATTAGGGAAAAGAAAAGATAAAGAAGACATCCATGGCTCCAGGTAACCCCCCCCCCATTTTGAATCAAAGGTTTGGGGGGTAGAATGTTCAGGCCTGCCGTATGAAAGCCTCCTCTGCAGGGCTAAGCAAAGTCTCGGGCATTGTCTGGGGGCTCCAGGGGCTGTGGAGTTGGGGCGGGGAGCTCTGATTCCCTGTGAGGGTTCCAATCTCGGTGGGGGCGGAGCTGGTCAATGCCGGGGGTGCCGGCAGGCTGGCTCCCACAGATCCCCTTGCATCTGCCTGCAGGCGGAAGGGCTGCTGCCGGGGGGCGGGAGCAAAGGGGGCAGACCAGTGATGTCATGCAGGGGGAACGCGGGGGAACTCAGTTCCACTAGTTAAAATTAGGGCTGACTCCGCCCACTTCACTCTCCCTCCTCCCCCCTCCCAATTCCTCTGCAAAGAGCTTTTCTTCTGGGTTGGCCGGCACTCAGAGGGTTAAAGGGAGCGACTCCGGATTCCTAGGGGGGCGAAGGCAGTGATGTCATTCAGGGGGAACGGACCAGACCGGGCGTTCCGGATCCTAACGGGCTCCATGGCTGGTTCCGGGTTACTGACAAGTGCCAATCAAAAGTGAGTTCCTGTTCCTAAATCATTTGAATGACACCAGTGGGGCAGACGCAGTGTGGAAGGCCAGGCAGAGCACAGACACACAACAACGTCCCTTGTCCATCTCAGCCCCCTTGGCCACCGCACGGACCTCGCATGTCGTTGTCGCTGCCGGGAGCAGGAGGAGCGCAGTCCTGTGCTTTAAAGACGAACGCGTCGCATCTCAAGGTGCCGGATCCAGCACACGGCCCTTCGCTCCACGCTGACACCACCTGCTCTGCCTGGCACTCAGGGGGCTTGACCTGCCGGCCGCGCGCGTTTGCCAAGCATCCCTTTCCCTGCCGCTCCAAGCGGGCGCTCAACTTTGCATGCTGCGGGCGCACGCGTGCATTTCCAAGCCTGAACGTCCTCAGAATTTTGAAAAAACCAGGACACAAGGGCAAAGTCGGGCTATTCCATCTGTGGACCTGACGTTTCATAATCTGCCTGCTGAGAAAGAAAGGCCAGGCCAGAGCTCTCCTGCTGGGCACTCTGCAAGGCCTTCTGGCGGGGAAGAAACACTCTCGGGGCAGAACACTCAGAGGCTGCCCAGGTTGATCTGTCATTGTAAGGACTGGGCCATAAGACTGCAGTTCTATATACATTAACCCAGTGATGTCATCCGGGCGCGCCAGGAACCAGAATGCCCGGATGATTGGCAGCCCTCCACCCCTATGGCAGAGGCCAGGCACACCTCCCTGCGCCTCGAATCGCCCCATTTCAGAGTTATTCGCACTGGGGGGGGGGGGGGGGGCCCCAAGAGCAGCTTGCCTGTCCTTGGGAGAGGCAGCGCAGCCCGGGCCTGTCTGCAGAACTAGCGGAACGGCGTACCGGGCCGTTCCGCCTGGATGACACCGCTGCATTAACCTGAGCATAAGCCTCACTGATTATAGTAGGTCTTACTTAAGAACATAATGAGCCAAAGGCCCACCTAGTCCGGCTTCCTGTATCTCACAGTGGCCTACCAGATGCCTCAGGGAGCACACAAGACAACAAGTTACCTGCATCCTGTGGCCACTCCCTTGCACCTGCCATTCTGAGTAAATCCTGAGGTAAACACACTGGTGGCCAGTCAAGATTCTCCACAGCATTTCTCTTTGACAGCCACCAGAACCAGATGCTCCTTTTCAGACATGGACTCATAGGAACATCCCCACTGGATCAGGCCAAGGGCCCATCTAGTCCAGCTTCCTGTATCTCTCAGTGGCTCACCAGATGCCTCAGGAAGCACACAGGACAACAGGCTGCCTGCGTTCTGTGGCCACTCCCTTGCACCTGGCATTCTGGGTAAACACACTGGTGGCCAATCAAGCTTCTCCACAGCATTTCTCTTTGACAGCCACCAGAACCAGATGCTCCTCTTCACACACGTACTCATAGGAACATAGGAACAGCCCCGCTGGATCAGGCCAAGGCCCACTTAGACCAGCTTCCTGCATCTTGCAGCGGCCCACCAGATACCTCAGGGAGAACACGAGACAACCAGATACATGCACTCCCTTGCACAAGCGATACTCATTGTCACTCCCTTGCACTCCCTTACTTCTGACTCTACAAAATGTCTAGGCTCACACTGCTAGCTTGCAATCCTACAGAATCTACTGTAGATACCCATCTGGGAACAAGTTCCATTCAACTCAATAGGACTTACTTCTGAGCAGACATGCCCAGGCTTGCACTGCAAGTGACCCAAAGCAAACCACAATTCTCTAAACCTCCTTTTTTATCTGTAATTTGGGTTGTTGTAAGGATCACAAGGTAGTGCAAGAGAAAAGCTTTGAACACACCAAAGAGCTGTGAGCTCATGTAAACATACCTTGACTTTCAACCACTGGACTTCAATCGCTTTGCTCTTTCAACCACTTGAAATTATAGCCACATTTCAAATTTCATCTACATCCATTCTTCTTTTTCCAATTCATCCAACTTTCTATGATGTGTTTTGTTGTTGTTCAGTCGCTAAGTCGTGTCCGACTCTTCGCGACCCCATGGACCACAGCACGCCAGGCCTCCCTGTCCTCTTTGCAGCATCGCACTTTCCTTTCACTTCCAGACACATCCACAGCTGAGCTTCCTTCCGGTTTTGGCCCAGCTACTTCACTCTTTCTGGAGCTACTAGTACTCATGTTCTGCTCTTCCCCAGTAGCATAATGGACACCTTCCGACCTGAGGGTCTCATCTTCCAGTGTCATATCATTTAGCCTTTTAGTTTTGTAATCCATGGGGTTTTCTTGGCAAGAGTACTGGAGTGGGTTGCCATTTCCTTCTCCAGCGGATCACGTTTAGTCAGAACTCTCTACTATGACCTGTCCATCTTGGGTAACCCTACATGGCATAGCTCACAGCTTCACTGAGCTACTCAAGCCCCTTCGCCACGACAAGGCAGTGATCCATGAAAGGGCATGATGTGTTTATTTTCCTTTTATTTCTGCTTATTCAGGTTTCACATGCATTTGCCTGTGTTGTTATTTACCTTTTTCACTGCAAGCTAAAAAAGGCTACGCTTTGTCAGTCATCCATTTTTTACTTACTTTCATCCATGTCCCTAACCCAATGAAATGGGAACTTCCTGTAAATATTATAAATAGTCTCTGAACATGGCACCCTGCCTTTCTCCCACCAAGGAAAAACTGTAGCCTGCCCACACACCTTTTTATTTTATGCATTTAAATACTGCCTTTAAAGGTATAACTATCTCACAGTAGTTTACACACAGAGAGATAAAATAAACACACACACTTGTAAATAAAAAGCAAGAACACTTTTACAAATTTAAAAAGATCAGGCTAAGAACCAGCTTAAGCCAACTTAAGAGCCAGCGGCATTGAAGTCAATTCTTAAGTGCCTTACAGGACAGAAGAGCTGTCAGAGGGGCTGGGGGCTTTTCAAAGAAATAGCGAACGCACAAGGACGGGACTTTCTGTGCTTTGCTGTGAAAAGTCAGGGCTGTTCGAGTTGCACCGTGGTTTTGTCGCTGTCCCCCGGCAGAGGACTGTCGTGTCAGACCCTGAGCTGCAAAGGAGCCGCGCTGGCCCCCGGCACGAGTGCACACAAGCTTGGCTTCCACCCCAATTAACTCCAATTCAGACATTCGCTTCAGCCTATTAAGTGTGTCAGTGAAGCTGGCAGGGCAGCCTGGAAGACGCCGGGCCGTGCGCGCCGGGGAGAGGCCTCACGGCAGCAGTGCCCTGCCTGGGCAACGCTTCCTGAGTGCCTCCCCAGCAGCCAGCATCTTAACCCCCCCCCCCCAGGGCTTAATGTCATTTGGCCGCTAATTATCTCCCAGTGTCTCAGCCTCTAATGAGCTCCACAATTAAATCTCCTCCAGGGCGGCTGAGCTGGAAGGGCGGCGGCTGCTTCCTTCGGCTCTGGGCCAACTGCAAATCCTACTTGGGCCGAGGATGCGTTCATGCCCAGGGAAGGCCCTGGGCGCGGTGGTGTGCCAGGCTGCAAGGGAGCAAGCCCTCGCGGGGGCCCCTGGCTGCTGCGCCACCAAGGGAGGCTCGGCCTTCAGGAGACACCTGCAGCGCCCTGCTGGGTGGGTGGGTGGGCGGCCGGGCACCCTGCTCCCCCTGACGGAAGGAGACCTCAGGGCAGTGGTGTCATCTACATGATTTAAGAACAGGGACTCACTTTTGATTGGCACGTGTCGGGACCCGCCCACCGGAAGTGACGTCATAAGCCGGAAGTGAGGTCGTGGCAGGAAGGGACATGAAAAAAGCCCTTTTTGCGGCCTCAGTCAATTTTAAACTGACCCAACAGTTGCAACAGTGTTCCACAGCACCCCCAGAACATGTTAAGGAGGACTGGCATCATGTTAAAGTGACCCAACAGTTCCAAAACCCCAGAGCAGCTCATTTTTCAGTGGCAAGGCAAGGCTCTGCTCTGAGAACGTGCAGGAAATTCAAACGTTGCAGAGGGCGGAGTCGACGAGTGGGCGGGCGAATGGGCGGGGCCAGCTGTAATCCTAGGAACCGGTACTCGCGTACCCCCGCGTACCCCCTGCATGACATCACTGCCTCAGGGGCAGGTGAGCCTCGTGGCTGCGTAACACACTTTGAGGCCGAGCGACTCACAACTCAAGGCTTCCAAGGAGAGGCAAAACCGATTTGCCCCACCTCGGAGCGAACGTTCCGGTTTGGACTTACGAAACGGCGGCCTCCTGAGTCCGCCAGGCTCTTCCTGGCCTCACAAGAGCGGCGGTGGCTCTTCAGGGACCCTCCGAGCCCTACCTGGAGATGCTGCCGCTGGGGGCTCCTGCGTGCACAGCCAGCCTAAAATAAGGAGGTTGCACCACCCATCACGGCCTGTAGCTTGTGATGGATTTTTCTTCTAGAAATCTCTCCAATCCCCCTTTAAAGGCATCCAGGCCAGACACCATCACCACATCCTGTGGCAAGGAGTTCCGCGAGCTAATCAGACCCGAGGAAGGGCTCCAAAACATACCACGCACCTTGGGCAAGAGAGGGCCTTGACGGCTCCTTCCTCTTTGTTTCCACAGGGCCAGCGGGGTGGGTGGGGGTCCCAGTGAGCCCACAGACAGTGCCGGGAGGCAACAGCCTTCCCCTCTCTGGCTCCCCAGAAGCTGGCACTCAGGGGCAGGCTGCCTCTCGGCGCCCCTGGGCATTTGCCTCTGGCTTTGGTTTGGTTGCGTTCCAGTTACTTGCATCCCACTATAACTGGGCAACAAACCCCGTGTTACATATGCTGAGCCTCTTATCCCAGCCCTATCCTGGCTCTACCTTTGTGTAGCAAATATTAAAAGGCACATCAGCTAATCAGTATTTGTATACTGCTTGTCAACAGAAAGTCCTCATGTCGTAGAGACAGACATAAATTGGGACACAAACACCCGGGAGGCACAAAGAGGGCCCGCGAAATGTGCCAAGCCGGCACGCCTTTGAAACAATGTCACTCGGTCCTGTCCCTGTGGGGGGTGTCACAGCTGGTGCGCTCCCACTGCCCTCCCCACAGTGTAAATGTGCGCTGAAGGCAGGAAAAGGGTTAGGGCGAAGAGGGGACCGCTGACCCCACGGCAGTTCCCGGTGCTCATCTCAGCCCCCTGGAAGCCGGCCTTCCATGACCTCCTGCCAAGGCGTGAGGAGGCAACGGACAAGGTCCTCCTCGCTGCCGGTAGCACAGAGCAGACTGCAGAGGCCTGGAAATGGACCTCGCGGTGGATGAGCTCATGGTGAGGGGAAGGCAGTGGCGGTCGGTGCTGGCAGCTCTGCGTGTGGTTGCTGGAGGGACTCTCGGCAGCGAGCTCAGCGGCTCCGCTCCCGGAAGGCCTCCAGCTGGTGGCCTCTGTGCTGGGCCTTGGGCTGCTTCAGCAAGGCTTCTCTGAGGCACACGTCTCCTGGGCATTGCCCGGCACCAGTCAGAACTTGGCACCCACTAGAGAAATTTCCCCCACCTGAAGCGGCCTGACATTTATCCCCCTGCTGACAGCCGGGCAATTGCCACTCCAAGGTCCCCTTGAAAAGGGTTTGCTTCTCCGGCTTAAGGAAGAAAACGACTTCTAAGCTAAAAATAAGTTGTCAGAGCAGGTATTTGAGAAACCCCCCGCCAGAGGCACGCAGAGGCTGTGGAGACAACACCAGGCCTCCAGCCAGTGATGTCATACAGGGGGTATGCGGGGGTACGCGAGTACCGGTTCCTAGGATTACGGCTGGCCCCACCCATTCACCCGCACACTCGTTGACTCCACCCCCTGCAACGTTTGAATTTCCTGCATGTTTGAGTTGCCTGCACGTTCTCAGAGCCAGGCAGGCAGGCAGGCAGCGAGCGGAGCCTTGCCTTTCCTTGCCACTGAAAAATGAGTTGCTCTGGGGTTTTAACATGACGCCAGGCCTCCTTCACATGTTCTGGGGGTGCTGTGGAATACTGTTGCAACTGTTGGGTCAGTTCAAAATCGTCTGAGGCCTCAAAAAGGGCTTTTTTCATGTCCCTTCCTGCCATGACCTCACTTCCGGCTTATGACGTCACTTCCGGTGGGCGGGTCCCGACACGTGCCAATCAAAAGTGAGTACCTGTTCTTAAATCATTTAGATGACACCACTGCCTCCAGCCCTCGCCAGGAGAGGCCGTGCCGACGCGGAGCCTCCCTCACCTCCTTGGGAAAGCGAAGACGGAGGAGGCTGCGAGCGGTGGCGGACGGCAGCGCACACCTGGGGAGGCTGGCGATAGCGCCACCCCCCACCCACCCCCGGCACGCTGATGCTGCTCCGGCCTCTCCACACCCACTCCGGAGACATCCAGCCCCCCGTGGAGGAGGAACTGTGTCACGGCGGCACACCAAAGTGCTGCGGTCTCTGGTGCGCCTTCATTCCTGCTCCAGGCGACGCCAGCCACGGAGCTCCAGAAATGAAACTCCGGGAGGCCAACTGACACAGGCGATGCAGCCGCATTAGGCACAGGAGCCGAGGGAGGGGAGATGTGATCATCCATCTGGGGGCCCATCGCAAAGCGCCTGCACTCCGAAATAGCCCAGCGGATGGTGCTTTTGCGACCGGCTTCAATGCAGCGGAACAAACCGCTGAGCGTGTCCCTGTTCTAATGGCATTTTGGCATCCTGTGGTTTGGTGTGACGTTGCTGCACCAGGTCTGACCTGATGATGCCACAGATACCTATAAATAAGGTTGCCAGATACAAACAGGGACAGAGTGCCTGTCCCTTTAACCATTGCATAGAAGAGGGAACCTGGGCAGGTGCAGCTCATCATGGAAGCGGTTCGAAAGCTGCACCTGCCCAAATTCCCTCTTCTATGCAATGGTTAAAGGTACAGGCACTCTGTCCCTGTTTGTATCTGGCAACCCTACCTATAAAGAAGTCAGCTGAACTTTGTGCCGTACAGCATGCAAAGACAAACCGGCCTGGCTGCGCTTGACGCTTGGCACGATCTGCGGACAAAGGCTCGGGATTGTGCCTTGCATGACCGTGGCCTCCTGTTCAACCAGGCAATGCGCACACATCCTCCGCCTGACCCCTCCCTCCCCCGTCCTGCTGTGCCTCTTCACCCAGAGTTCTGAAAAGCACCGGGCAGCCTGGGAGGGGTTGCAAAGTCCTGAAGCACGAGGTCCAACCCCTGGAATCTCCTGGTGGGGCTGGGGAAGACCCTGTCCCGGCCCCCAGCAAGCCACTGCAGGAAGGGCTAGCAGTGCTGAGCTCAGGGGATGAACGGCTCAGCATAAAGGTCACGGCTGGCTGGAAGATGGGGGGGGGGCATGGAAATGTATATATCTTGTTTCTCAAGGGCTGCAGAGACAAGTCTGGGAACCTTCAGAGAAGTGCGACAGAGCACACAGTGGGGGCAAACAGACCTTCCTCTGAAAAGGGGGCCATGTGATGTGCATACCAGTCTAAAGCCAATTATACCAATGCTCTGTTTACTTGGAGGGTAAATGATGATGATGATGATGTTGATGTTGATGTTGATGATGATGAAGAAGAAGAAGAAGAAGAAGAAGAAGAAGAAGAAGAAGAAGAAGA
>JAJKFI010000017.1:1108433-1139703 GCA_029204185.1 Lerista edwardsae | reverse complement strand
GAAGAAGAAGAAGAAGAAGAAGAAGAAGAAGAAGAAGAAGAAGAAGAAGAAGAAGGCGATTTATATGTGACCCCCTTCAACAGGAGTCATTCACAAAGCGGGATAGAAACCATTTCAGGACAAGGGGGCAAGTCTGCCTCCTATTGGGGGCCTGACTTGGCCACAGAACCACAGTTTTGATTTGGTTAATTATCTGCCTGCGGATCGATTACATTTGATGAACCTTCCATCTTCCCAGGCACATTCTGAGCCCCTGCAAGCAAAATGTAATTGACATTTTGAGTTCAACCAGAGCCACCCATTGTGGCTCCAAGGCTCGGCTATCGCGAAGCTTTTCTTTTTCTTTACCGCTGCCTTCGAAACGTCTCAGCAGAGCACAGAGACAAGACAGCAGGCGGCACAACCTTGGGCGAGACGATGGCCTGAGGGTTTGGCACTGGCTTCGTCTTGGCGGCAGGTTCATTCTGCTACTGGGCAAGTTGGCCGACAGCTGACACAGGGGCGGCAAGAAGGAACTGACAGCTATTCCTGTCGCCCGTCTGACTCCATCGTCAGGGGTGATGCATAACAGCCCCCCACCCACAACTGCGCTGTCTTATCGGGCGGATAAAGTCGCCTGTCCCGAGACTTGGAGGACTCCTGGAAGAAAAGGAGCGATGCCGCACTGGAGCTCAGCAGGGCCATTCCTTGGCAGCCGAGTGCAGCACAGACCCATGACCTCTGGACAGTGTCGGTGAGGATGGCGGTGTCGCCACAGAGCGAGCGATGTTCTGGGGCCCAGAGACAGGCCCCCGCTTTGTTCCGCATCAGCGGCAGCCGATCTTCGAGGCCCTGATTTGTCTCAATCTCCCCCGCCAAACAAATGACGGGTTCGGCCGCCTCTTCCCAGCCACAGCAGTCCCTGCGAATTGCTCACTCACCACCCCTGAGCAACACCAATAATCAAGCGGCATTTAATTTGGCCGGGGATGCGGCCTCCCTGCTGGGGAGAGAGAGGCTGGAGCTGTGCTCAGGGAGGGGCCGGAGGAGGAGGCGGAGGCGAGGCCTCTTTGGGGCGGGTGGTGGGGCCACACTCTGCTCAGCAGCAGCAGCAGGAAGGCATCCTTCCTCATGGGGTGTCAGGTGGGGAGAGGAGCAGTGATGTCATGCAGGGGGTAAGTGGGGGTACACGAGTACCGGTTTCTAGGATTACAGCTGGCCCCGCCCATTCGCCCGCCCACTCGTCAACTCCGCCCTCTGCAACGTTTGAATTTCCTGCACGTTTGAGTTGCCTGCATGTTCTCAGAGCCAGGCAGGCAGGCAGGCAGTGAGCGGAGCCTTGCCTTGCCCTGCCACTGAAAAATGAGCTGCTGTGGGGTTTTAACATGATGCCAGGCCTCCTTCACATGTTCTGGGGGTGCTGTGGAATACTGTTGCAACTGTTGGGTCAGTTTAAAATCATCTGAGGCCTCAAAAAGGGCTTTTTTCATGTCCCTTCCTGCCACGACCTCACTTCCGGCTTATGACGTCACTTCCGGTGGGCGGGTCCCAACACGTGCCAATCAAAAGTGAGTACCTGTTGTTAAATCATTTAGATGACACCACTGGAAAGGAGTCAACCCGGAGCTGGAAGGCTGGGCCAGGGCAGGAAGCAGCCCCCAGCCTCCCACACCCACCCCTGGGGGGGGGGGTGCTCCTCTTCCCCTCCTCCTGTCCATTGTGGGCACTGGGAGTGCAGCCGGCAGAAGATCCTGCTCTGCTCCTCTTGCCCAGGCCAGAACGCCGCCTGCCGACATCTCAGCCAACTCTTTTAGGACGCAATCCTATCCTGGAGTGAGCCTGGCACAAGGGATGCCACAAAGCAGGTTTGGGCCACTCTCGGGGTCAGAGGGATGGCGCTCGCCTGTGTGCTGGCCTCCCTGACTCCGAGAGCGGTCCAAACATGCTTCGCGGTGTGCCAGCCACACTTTGCTGGCCTACCTCCGCCGGCCCAACTCCAGGCGAGGATTGCGCCCTCAGTCTTCTCGCTCTCAGGTCTGCACGACAGCATTCCTGTCGGCTTGCTAAGTGAGGTGCAGGCATCGCTTCAGGCCCCGAGAGTTCCGTTTGGGCCTAGAGATGGGGGTGCCTTCACTCAGCGATTGCCGTGCAGGTCCTGACAGCTTTCCTTTGGGAAAAGCCCATTCATGGCTTTATCTCACACCCAGTCCCCATGGATCGTGATGTTTGGAGCCAACTGGAGAGAGAAAACGGTGGGAGGAGGTTTCCATTAGCAGCCCTTTCTTTTTGCTCTGCCCTCCTTCCCCAAAGGGACTTCCCCCTGCAGGGTGTGGTGTGGTGTGGCTCACTGGTTCGAACACGTCCTGTGGTCTGGATTCTGCAAACTGGTCTGGGCTCAGGCTACAGAGAGGCTGCCTTTCCGGGGAACCTTTCCAGTCTGGGTATTTCTCTATTCATCCGTTCTCCAATGTATTTGCTTCCAACAAGTCAGAAACGGTTCTCGTGGCAGTTCGCAATCAATGCATTTAAAAAATCACTTGCAAACAAGAACGCTCGTAAAAACAGGCCATCCTTTCCAACACATAAACAGGCAGCTGATCCTCAGTCACTGTAATGACATCAACCCCCACCTGACCAATGACTAAATCACCTTTCTGAACAATCATAATGTCCAGGCCAGTCTTTTCACCCCACAACTCCGCACAACCGGAACAGAACTGGGAGATGCTGCTTTGCACCACAAAGCGTGCGCAGAAACAGTGAACGCTCCATAGTGTGAGCTAGACGGGCGTTTCATCAGCGCAGAGGACCTGGGCTTGATTCCTGCTCAGCCACTGGGCAACTTGCCTTCCCTCAGTGCAGTTCATTATCTATCAAATGGTGTGTGTGGGTGTGATAATACGTAATAGCCTACCTTGGAAGAACGAACGTGGTGACAAATCTAGACATATTAAAAAATTATTGCTTTTTCCAACAATCCTACCTGGGCCTTGTCAGCGGCGTCATGCAGCCGGAGCGCTGGGCGGGAGGAACGGGTGAGCAGCAGCCCACCCGTTGCGTACCGCTCCGTTTCGCCGTCTTCCCCGCCCCGGGGGCGGGAAAGACGGTGAAACGGAGCGGTACGCAACATGCAGGCTGCCGCTCACCCGTTCCTCCCGCCGGGGGCGGGGAAGACAGCGAAACGGAGCGGTACGCAACGTGCGGGCTGCCACTCCCCCGTTCCTCCTGCCCAGCATTCCGGCTGCATGATGCCGCTGGGCCTTGTGCTGATGGAACTTGTGCTCCACCACGGCTGCTGCCATGCCAGCGGCTGTGCCCGCGTGTGGCTGGGCATGCCAGGGCACACACCTGTCAGCCCTGCACAGGCACCCACGGAGTGCCGTGACCCCAGCAGAGCAGGATGGTTGGCAGAGGAGGTGGTCCAGGGGAGAATCGGGTTGGGGCCGGGCCGGGAGGGGGCGTGCAGAGACGGGGTTCTGGGCTGGCCCAGGATAGGACTGGACTGTAAGAAAAGCCACAAAATATGCGTAGCCCTTTATGTCTGGAAAGCTTGGGAAATGACACTGGTCGGCAGTAGAATCCGGATGGACTTCATCACACAGCACGCTGCGAACGCCACAAGGTCTGGGGATGGCCACAGGTGCAGCTTGCCTCGAAAGGGAACTAGACTCATTCCAAGCAGAGGAGGGGTCTTTAATAAGAACATAAGAACATCAGAAGAGCCCTGCTGGATCAGGCCAAAGGCCCATCTAATCCAGCTTCCTGTATCTCACAGCGGCCCACCAGGTGCCCCAGGGAGGCAGGAGAAAACAAGATGCTGGCATCCTGTGGCCACTCCCTTGCACCCGGTACTCTGAAGTAGCCCACCACCTTTGTAAGGAGGTTGCACAATCCATCATTGCCTATAGCCCACGATGGACCTTTCCTCCAGAAATCCGTCCAATCCCCTCTTAAAGGCATCCAGACCAGATGCCATCACCACCTCCTGTGGCAAAGAGTTCCACAGACTAACTACCCGCTGGGTTAAAAAGTACTTCCTTTTATCTGTTTTAACTCTCCCAACCCTCAGTTTTAGTGGATGCCCCCTGGTTCTGGTGTTTTGAGAGAGGGAAAAGAACATCCCTCTATCGACTTTATCCCTTCCATGCATAATTTTGTATGTCTCAATTATGCATGGAAGGGATAAAGTCTTTCAGTGGCCATTGACCATGACCGCGAAACAGAAGCTTCCTGTCCGGCAGCAGCCTACCTCCAAGCTCCTGGTGCCGGGGAACAACACAGGGGGAGGGCTGAGAGGGTTGTTACTGCCCAGAGGCATCAGTTGGCCACTCTCAGAAACAGGATGCCGGATTTAACTGCAGACCCTCTGGCTGATCCAGCAGGGCTCTTCTTACGTTCTTACCTATGTGGCATCATCCTATCACTCTTGAAGGTTCCTTCCTTCCTGAGGCCTCCTCCAAGCCAGCTATTCCCCTCCCAAGTCAGCCCCCTGCCCTTGGTCCTCGTCCATCCCCACAACCAAGGCCAACGACAGGTCCCTGCATTCGGTCACATTCCTCCCCCTCTCGTCCTGGAGATCCGTAAGCTCTGTGCGCAGAGACCTTTCCCCCATTTTTGCTTGTGCTGTCAACCGCTGGGCACATTCCTCTCAGCCTCAGTGCAGGGACGTGTGTGTAGGACATTGTCTAACAACACACCCATCCCCCTGCAGCAAGGTCTGATCCTCAAAAGGGGCACTTTTTTCTGCCCCAGGCTTTGCCGAGCTCCTTCATTAAAACAAGCCATCTAATGAATGAGTTCAAGAGGGGAGATCATGCCCTTAGGAGGAAGGACGGTGCAAATCTCCCGTGTCCTTTACCAGTCGCTTTCATTCTTCCAGCCTGCAATAAAAGCAGCCTGCTCCACAAGGGAGGGGGGGGCACCAGCCCCGTCCACCAGATCAACTGCTGTGCACATGGCAGGAAAATTAGCTGCAGGCACCAGCCAAGAGCCCAAGATATAAATCTGGCCTTCCCCTGTTTAATTCTGGCCTCTGCTATGAATTTCTGAGGCAGCCTTAGGGCCAAACTAGATGCGATACGTGATTGGAAATTCCAATGTATTTTTTTTTCCAAAAAGCGGCTGGGGGGGGGGGGAATGGAGATGATTTGGACCCAGGCCAGTAGCATAGCTACAGGGGGGTACTGTAAGTATTGCAGGTGCAATACATTCTGGGCAGTGATAGCCTGCAATACTTACTGTCCTGCCCCCTGTAGCCAAGGGGACGGGGGCCACAGCACAAGGGCGGGGGTGGGGGTTAGCGCTTTGCCTTTAAACTGCAGTCCAAACCACACTCCCCCCCCCAAGTTGCTCTTAGCTGCAGACCAAGAAGTTCCCTGTAAATTTTCTCCTCCATGGCTAATAGGAGTTGGAGCTGGGTGGGATTAAAATCAGGGAATTAGCAACGGGACGGGTTAAGCCCGACTCCTCTCGCCACTATTCAGGGGCTCTAATCACAGGATGCCCATGTCATGTCTAGCTTGGCCCTTCCAACCACAGTCTTTCAGCCTGAGCCCCCACTTTACACCCTGCAGATAACCATGCTAGCCTACCTTACAGGGGTGTTGTGAAGGCAGCCGCAAGACCAGGCTTTTTTAAAAGGATGTGTCGATTATGGATTGTCCTGGTGGTTACTGTGCAGGACATGGGACTGGGGTGGGTAAACGACAGGCTGCCAAGAGAGGTCTCTGGGGTGGGCATGTCCTCCGTCCCTGCTCATCTCAGCAATTTGTTTGGGAGCCCCCCCCCCTCAATTTCATGCTCATTACAGCCATTAGGGAGGGGTCTCTGCCTCCTTTTGATGTAAGAAGTGATCGTGGCACCACATGAGATTCTCATTTGGTTCCAAAAGGGATCTTCTAGCAGGGAAAATGTGAATCTGGAGGTCAGTGACGGGCGGTTACACCCAGGTTCTGAGACTTGGAAAAACTGGATTTTTGTGTGATTTAGTTCTTGCTCTTCCCTAGATGCTCGAACAGTTTCCTAACTGCACCACTTCAGGCTGCTGGTACTGCCCCGTGACGGAATGTTCTTCCGTATGAAAACATCCCTGCATACTGAAAACAAGCATGTCAGGAAGAAGGCTAAGCTGGACGATCTACCCCAACATGCTGGCTTTCCATGCAGAGGGAACATTTTTGTACAAAAGACCATTCCATCAGGAGAGTAGCAGCACCCTCCTACATTCCCAAGTGGTGCAGTCCAGGCAGAAGCTGACCGGTGGGAAGTGGGCCTTGCTTGGCACGTGAGGTCAGCCTGACAGCTCCATCTAGTTGGCAGCTGCGTCTGGACATAAGAACATAAGAACGTAAGAAGAGCCCTGCTGGATCAGGCCAAAGGCCCCTCTAGTCCAGCTTCCTGTATCTCACAGCGGCCCACCAGGTGCCCCAGGGAGGCATGAGACAACAAGATGCTTGCATCCTGTTGCCAATCCCTTGCACCCGGTACTCTGAAGTAGCCCACCATCTTTGTAAGGAGGTTGCCCAACCCATCACGGCCTATAGCCCACGATGGACCTTTCCTCCAGAAATCCGTCCAATCCCCTCTTAAAGGCATCCAGACCAGATGCCATCACCACCTCCTGTGGCAAAGAGTTCCACAGATTAACTACCTGCTGGGTAAAAAAGTACTTCCTTCTATCTGTTCTAACTCTCCCAACCCTCAGTTTGAGCGGATGCCCCCTGGTTCTGGTGTTTTGAGAGAGGGAAAAGAACATCCCTCTATCGACTCTATCCCTTCCATGCATAATCTTGTATGTCTCAATCATGTCCCCCTTTCAGCAGAGGCTGGAGTTTCAGTCGGGGTGATTTTTGGAACAGATTCCGGATTCCACACCTGCACGTGACTGAGTTATGGGCAAGCTCCTCTCTGTGGCCAGCGCTTGCCTGCGTCAGGTCCCTGGGGTGGAAGGGCGACCAGGTGCCGTGCCCAACAAGGACAGAGCAGAGCTGGGTCAGACCTGCTCCTGAGAGGCGATGCCCATCTCTGGAACAAGCTGGAGGGGACAAGGAAGCCCCGGTAGGCATCGATGCCCCCACAGCCACCACCACCACTCCTGGGGAAGACAGCCCACCCGAGGAGGCTCCGGAGTCCCACCACCCTGCTCCAGGCCCTCCAAAAACCACCCATGGGAGTCAGGAGCCGAGATGGCTGTGGGCACCATCCCAAAGCAGACCTGATGCAGCAGCCCCCTTCCAGCAGCCTGACGCCCCCCACCCCAGAGCCCAGGACATGGTTCAAGCAGTTGCTGACCACCCCTCATCCTGCTTGGCTGTCCTGCTCCCCTCAGCTGGGTGCAAGGGAGTGGCCACAGGATGCAAGCATCTTGTTGTCTCATGCCTCCCTGGGGCACCTGGTGGGCCGCTGTGAGATACAGGAAGCTGGACTAGATGGGCCTTCAGTCTGATCCAGCAGGGCTCTTCTTATGTTCTTATGTTCTTATGACAGCTCTCCCGATTGCTGGAAGCCTGGGCTGGAGACCTGCCGGACAGCTCCTTCGTCCCCCTGGTGAGGCTGAGCTCTGAGCCACACAGCAGCCGGCAGGGAGGGGCACGGCCGGGGATCCATCTCCAGGTCCCAGTCTCATTCCATGGACTCACTGGCCATCGCTGCGACTGGAGGTGGCATTTTTAACATGGTGCTATAAAAGTTTGGCACAGATGCAATCCGAGAAGTGGCTCCATTGTCTCTTTTCCAACAGTTCTCAGGGTGCCATCCTGACCCACTTTCCAGCATCGGGGTCAGGGCAATGCAGCTCTGAGGTCGGAGAACAAACATTCCCTCGCCTTGGGGAGGCCTCTGTGTCCCACCCCCCACTGCAGGATGCAGCACAGGCCCCCTGGGCACAGCTAGGTCAGGGCTGGAAAGTTAACTGGGGTTGCGCAATCAGCGTATGTTGCTTACTTAAGAGGGCAATCCTAACCTAGAGTGAGGCCGGCATAGTGAGGCCAGCAAAGTTTGGCCGGCATAAGGGACACCATTAAGTATGTTTGGACCACTCTCGGAGTCAGGGAGGCCAGCACACAGATGTGCCCCATGCTCCTTGACTCTGAGAGTGCTCCAAACATGCTTTATGGTGGCCCTGGTGCCAGCCAAACTTTGCTGGCCTAACTGTGCCGGCCTCACTCCAGATTAGGATTGTGCCCTTAGTCATTTATTTCTGACATCCATAGATCACTTTTCGATGCAGGTTGTCTACAATGAGGTGCCTAAAAACAATGAACGGGAACACTCCCCTTAATACACTAAAATCAAAACATCCAAAACAAGCACCAGAATACACCTCCATGCAGCCCGGCCCACAAGGGCTCACAGAGGAGAGCTAGTCCTGCCAGCAGCGCTCCGTTAGCCGAGCCTAAAGCTTGCGGAGTGGTTGAAGGTGGTCTGAGCAAACCCTCGCCGAGCCTGGCCAGCTTCCAAACGTGCTAGACAAACGACGCTCTCTCCCTCTCTCTCCCTCTCCAAGGTTTATTTCCTGCATTTCAGCCCTTCCCAATTCTGTTCTCCTCCCCCTCAACTAGCTGTCCTCCCCCCTGCCTCTTTGCTTCCCCCTCGTTCCTGCGTCCAACAATCTGACCGTGCACTTTGGAGGGTGAGGGGTGGGTGGACACTTCGGTGGAGCGCCTTCCAATCAGGTTGTTCTTCCCCTGAATCAACGAGACGTCAGGTTGGGAGAGTCTTCAAGAGGCGATTAATCTCTCCTCCCGCGCGGAGGCAGGGTTAATGAAAGCTTAGCCAGCTCTGTCCAGTGGAGGAATAGCGGCTCCACTTATAATTTACCTGCCTGCCTCCAGTACAGCACGAAGAAAAAAAGGAAAGCAGCCATTCAACCTCCTCCTGCCTTGGCAGTGAAAAATGCCAGCGGATACGTACCCGCTTGTGGCACCGCCATGCCTCCTGGCACCCTGATCTTACAGAGGGGTCCTGACAGCCTCCCCACCCGGATCCTGGTTCAGGGGGACCCTCTGAATGGCGAGGGGCAACCATGGCGAGGGGCAACTGCTTCCATCTCTCCTTCCTACTCTTGGGAACAGGCTGGACCGGCCAGCAATGGGGGGGGGGTCGTCTGCCCTCCGCCCACAGCACCCTGGGGTGGGGCACCTTCTTGGGACCAGCAAGGCAGAGGAAGGCTGGGGGGAGGGGTGCCCTGCAGCTCCCCTGGCCGTGACTGCCAGAGCGACGGTCTCCGCCTGCCCGCCACGCCCACGTGCTGGCACAAGGCAGCCGGTGCCCCAGAGACAGCTCAGCGGCAGCTCAGCTTTGCAGGCAGGAGGGCTCAGCTCCCAGCCAGCTCTGGAGTCGGCAGTGGGCGTGGCCAGGCGGGAGAGGCTGGGGAAGCCCTGGCTGGCAGTAGCCAGGAGCTGAGTGGGCAGCCCCAGGGACTGAGGCTCAGAGGAAGGCCCGTGGTCCCACCACTGGCATCACTCGCTGCCACTGGGCTCTGGGGGGGCATTTCCTCCTGTAGGCACTGCACTGGCATGTCCCCACCGGCACACGGCCACCCCTTTGCCCTGCCCACAGGATCACCTAAACACGCCCTAGTGGGCTTTTGCTTCCTCCTCTGCGAGATCCCAAGTTTCTCACTGGAGCATTCATGTTTGCCGTTCCTTGACCGGGCTTTCGTGCACGTTGACTTCAGCACCTCTAAGCAGTCCGGCCACCCTTAAACTCTTCCACAACTTTCAAAGCGTGCCAAGCAGTGATGTCATGCAGGGGGTACGTGGGAGTATGCGAGTACCAGTTCCTAGGATTACGGCTGGCCCCGCCCATTCGCCCGCCCACTCATCAACTCCGCCCCCTGCAAACGTTTCAATTTCCTGCACGTTTGAGTTGCCTGCACGTTCTCAGAGCCAGGCAGGCAGGCAGGCAGCAAGTGGAGCCTTGCCTTGCCTTGCCACTGAAAAATGAGCTGCTGTGGGGTTTTGGAACTGTTGGGTCACTTTAACATGGGTCACTTTAACATGTTCTGGGGGTGCTGTGGAATACTGTTGCAACTGTTGGGTCAGTTTAAAATCGTCTGAGGCCTCAAAAAGGGCTTTTTTCCTGTCCCTTCCTGCCACGACCTCACTTCCGGCTTATGACGTCACTTCCGGTGGGCGGGTTCCAGCACGTGCCAATCAAAAGTGAGTACTTGTTCTTAAATCATTTAGATGACACCACTGGTGCCATGTGTCTCCTGTCCTAAAACCTCAGGCCTGCTTGCAGGTGGCCCACGGCTAGACATCCTGTTGCTGCCACACTGCAATGCGCAGGAGCCCCTGTGGCCACTGCAGCAGCCAAGATGTCGGTGCTGTTCTGGAGCAACCTGTCACTGCTCCAGTCCGGAATTGGCCATCGCTCGATTCCTCGAAGGTCCTGGTGTGGCCTCTTCAACGTCTGTCCCCACGCAGGAGCCAAGCAAGCGCTATGAAGGCTGGCAGTGTGGTGCTCAATCTCCCATGGCTTAAAAGTGGCCATTTGATGCTGCGGTCCGGTGCCAATGCCGTGGGCAATTTCACTGCAGGCCCGGTGATGGTATAAGGGATGGCAGATGTTCGCATGGAGCCTGGATGTGGAGCAGCAGCTGTCTGAGAGGCAGACCAGCCTGCTGGCCTTGGCACAGATGGCCAGTATCTGGGAGTGCCTCGGCTCTCGATCGCTGGCAAAGGCGTAACCAGCAGTGGCCAAGGAGCCCGGACTGCATGCCTGAAGGACAGGAAGGGGACGGCCGCTGCCACAATGGGTCCTCCAAGCTGGGATCCAAAGCTGAGACGGAACTGGGATGCTGCTGCCTTATCCTGAAGCAGACCTTTGCCCCAGAGAGCTGTGACCCCTCCAGAGGGCTGGCAGCTGGCCAAAGGGCTCCTCTTCAAACTGTGACCCGAGGCCTTTTCTGAGCAGAGCTGCAGGTGAGACGTTTCCTCCAGAAAGTTCCGGGTGGCGAGGAAGGAGGCCACTGCCAGGATGTGGACCCCCCGCTTTAGTCTCATCCAGCCAGACTCAGCCGGCTCTGGCCTTCTTTCAAAAACCTGCCAGACCAGAGGAGGGGACTACGGAACAAGAGGACTATGGAACAAGAGCCCTTCCTAACTAAGGAATTAAAGCAGATAATGGTTAATATTGGCACCTGGAATATTGTGTCCAGTTCTGGTCGCCGCATCTCAAAAAGGACATTGTGGAGCTGGAAAAGGTGCAGAAGAGAGCGACAAAAATGACTACGGGGCTGGGGCACCTCCCTTATGAAGAAAGACTGCAGCGTTTGGGGCTCTTCAGTCTAGAAAAAAGGCGCCTGAGGGGAGACATGATTGAGACATACAAAATTATGCATGGAAGGGATGGAGTCGATAGAGGGATGTTCTTTTCCCTCTCTCAAAACACCAGAACCAGGGGGCATCTGCTAAAACTGAGGGTTGGGAGACTTAAAACAGACAAAAGGAAGTACTTTTTTACCCAGCGGGTAGTTAATCTGTGGAACTCTTTGCCACAGGAGGTGGTGATGGCATCTGGTCTGGATGCCTTTAAGAGGGGATTGGACGGATTTCTGGAGGAAAGGTCCATCGTGGGCTATAGGCAATGATGGGTTGTGCAACCTCCTTACAAAGGTGGTGGGCTACTTCAGAGTACCGGATGCAGGGGAGTGGCAACAGGATGCAAGCATCTTGTTGTCTCGTGCCTCCCTGGGGCATCTGGTGGGCCACTGTGAGATACAGGAAGCTGGGCTAGATGGGCCTTTGGCCTGATCCAGCAGGGCTCTTCTTATGTTCTTATTAAGAGGAATGTGTGTCTCCACCAGGGAGGGCAAAGCCCCTGTCAAGCCCACTTCAGGCCCCTTCCGAAGGGCCGTCTGTCTCCAGCCTCGGCCCCCAGGATCAGTCACGAGCTCTGGCGCCTGTCAGGCTCTTCCCACCTTCCAAACGAGGCACAACTTTGCAGGGGAAGAGCAGAAGCTCAGCAAAAGGGGGCTCTATTTGTACCTGTTGCCTGGCCCCGAATGGCTTGCATGCAGTTGCGGCATTTTCTCCTGGTCACAAACCCTTTCAGGCCCCTCTGACTGAGAAGGAGCAAGTGCCCCAAGGTCACCTGGTGAGCTTCCTGGCTAATGACACCATCTGATGGGCCAATTATGTCACCGGACCTCTTGATGGTGCTACCATCGCGAGCGACGGAGCTACTGGCAGAAATGGCGACTGGCTCTGTGCAAGTACCAGGCTCATCCAGACGCTCCACCAGCCCAGGTAAATCCCGTGTGGTTTACAGGGGCCACCTCCATTAGCGCTATCACTTTAAATTCATTTTTTTCACATTTTAATCCCACCCTGTCTCCAAGGATCTCAAGATGGTCTACGCGATTCCTTCCCTCCTTTTGTCCTCACAACAGCCCTGTGAAGTAGGTTAGGATGAAAGATTATGACTGGCCCAAGGGCACCCAGGAAGCTTCCTATCTAAGGGCACAATCCTAACCTGGAGGGAGGCTGGCACTGTTAGGCCAGCAAGGTTTGGCCAGCACAAGGGCCACCGACGTAAAGCGTGTTTGGACCACTCTCTGTCTCGGAGTCAGGGAGGATGGTGCATGCCTGTGTGCTGGCCTCTGTGACTAGCAAGAGTGGTCCAAACATACTTTACGGTTTCCCTTGTGCTGGCCAAATTTCGCTGGCCTAATTGTGCCTGCCTAACTCCAGGTTAGGATTGTGCCCTAAGAGGGAATCTGCATCTTCCAGGTCTAACACCAGAATCAGGGCACCATCCTGGCTGTCAAACATTTGAAGCAACAGTGTGAGCAGTATGGGAAATGCCCGGTTTTAAAAAAAACAAAAAACAATTGTGCAGAGGGGATGAACCAGGTTGAAACCAGGCAGTGTTCCAGGCAGTCCCTGAATGTAGGTAAGGGGTTGGTCTCAATGGCCTTTGGGTGCCTCCCAGTGGTGTCATTCAAATGATTTAGGAACAGGAACTCACTTTTGATTGGCACTTGTCGGGAACCCGAAACCAGCCACGGAGCCCCTTAGGATCCAGAACGCCCGTTCTGGTCCGTTCCCCCTGAATGACATCACTGGTGTCTGTGACTGAGCTGCGGACCCAACATTTTTTTCTGGCATAAGACAGGCCCCCAGCTATGCTCTTCTTGGAAACAAGCTGGGTTGGATTATCCTTTTGTTCACATGACAAGTGTTTGTTCTGAATGTGGTTGTTGAAAAGAATTAACACACACACACACACACACACACACAAAGGGGGGGGGGAGAGAGAGCTCCCTTGCCTGTACCGCTCGGTGATTATTGTACTCCATAGAAACAGATCGCTTTGCCGCAGAGCTATAGGAAGAATCAGCTCCACGGCAGCTTCTTGTGCGCTTACGTATCATCCTTCTTATTCATCCACACAGAGGCTGAACCGGCTTACACCAAAAAGCAAACCCAGCGATATGTTTTCATCTTCATGCACAGGCTCAAAAAGCACACTCCTCCACCTGCCTACTCAGAAGTAAGGACTAGTGTGTGCAATGGAGTTTACTCCCAGGTGTGTGTGTGTGTGCAAAGGGCTGCAGCCTAACAAACGCACGCTTGAGCCTTTTCGCACATTACACAGCTACCAACTTGGGTTTGCTCCTGAGTGGCTGTTCCTTTGGGAGGGGCCCCTGCTCACAAATCCCCCGAGGCACCGGCTTGTACAACCTCCGTCCGTGTTTGTTGCGTTCATGCACTTTATTTTTAGATTCAGACTTCAAATATCTGCAGGACAAATGAGATGTGACACGGTGCTGAGCAGATTTGGAAGACTCTCATCAGGAGCTGGAAATAGCCGGGAAAGGGGTGAATTAATCTTTCTGTCTCCTGCTGCTTCTCCATTAAAAATGACCCCCGACGGCTCTCCTTCCTGGGTAGAAGAGAAATGGGTGCTGCCTTCTGTAGATAACAACTTGTGCGTCTTACAACTAGGTAGTGCTTGGCTGACGCCTAAACATCACCATGCCAGATTCAGGGGAGTGGCAGCAGGATACAGGCATCTTGTTGTCTCCTGTGCTCCCCGAGGCATCTGGTGGGCTGCTGTGAGATACAGGAAGCTCGACTAGATGGGCCTTTGGCCTGATCCATCAGGGCTCTTCTTAGGTTCTTATGACCATATTTAGGGAAGTGGCCATATTGGGAGGCAGGGAGAAGGGAGATGGGACGGTCTGTATTGTGTAGCTTGGCTTACTGGCTTGAGTCAGCTAAAACCATCAGTTCCGCAGGAGGAACTGAAGTCAAGGAGGACTAAAGTGGCTTGCCCGTAGGGTTTGGGCCTGGACGGTCATGGGACGGGTTAGGGTCCCAGGCACTCATTGCAGAGGAGTGAATGTCTGAATGGCCGCACTCAGGCTTTGAAGCCCGACGCTTCACTCCCCAGAAACTCAAGATGCAGAGAAAGAACCTCTGCTGCAAACCTTGGGACAGGCGCAGCCATTCTATATAGGACCAAGTGAACAGCACTTCAGCCACTCCCTACTACATCTAGGACCCACATCAGAGGGAGGCTGTTGAGCTAAACAAAAGGACTGAAAAATGTTGCCAATTGTGGTGGTGGTAGGAAAAACAGCCAACTGTCCTGTCACGCCTTAAAGACGAACCCATTTATCTTAGCAAATGTTTTCGGGGACTAGAGACCAAGTGGGCTCCAGACCCTGGAGACCAAGTAAGTGCCTGGATTTGACCCAATCCAATCAGCCCCAGTTAGTTGCCAGACCAGGGACAATTCCTTCGACGTGGTTGGTGGCAGCCACTAGCCTACAGGCTTAAGACAAATGCAGGCAACTCGAGGAGGAGGGAAAATCTTCCAATAGCTGCTAGCCACGAGAGCCGGATGGACGGGCTACCTCTGAATCAGCAAAGCCACGGGAAGGCTGCTGCCTTCCTTTCCAGCTTGAGGGCCTCTGGGACGCACCTGGGCCCCTCCCGAAGGATGCCTGCTGGGCTACCTGCATCTTTGGTCCAGCAAGCCCATCAGAATGCTCTTCACCTCCTGCCTGGCGGTGATGCCCAAGGTGTGGCTCTCACATCACCCTCACCACAGTGGCCGGCAACACCTGTTGCTGCTCATGCAGGTACCTCGGCTGCCTCCTCTCCAAAAAGGCATCGGAGCCAGCCAAGGGGCTGCTCCAGCCCTCAGCTCAGTGCCCCCCCCCCAGCTCCCCAGTCCCGGCTGCCCCTGCTGGCTCTCAGAGAAGCGCACGGCCCAGATGGAGCAATAACCGACCCTCGGAGGGGGAGGGGGCATGTGCAAGGTGTTATTATTATCCCACGGCATTAATGCCATAATGCGGGGAGATTAGGAGCACAATAGCTCTGAAAAGCGGCGGGGATTTGGCATTGTTCGTTGCTACACTATCAGGAAAGAGGGAGGGAGCGCAAAGGCGATTAGCAAATGTCAGAAAGAATGATTTCATGTTCGGAAATGACTAACAGCACATCAAAGCAACATGCCTACGGGGCAGTGAGAGAATGCAAGGGGGGGAAGCAGGGCTGGAAGTGGCACAAGCAACGTGCTGCGTCTTCCGGAAGCTTCCAAGGTGACCTTTCCTTCCCGTTCACCCTGGGTAGAGGCAAAGCTGCCTGACACTGTACCAGGACCCTTTCTAAACGGGACACATTGACGTGGGGGGGGGGCTTCTGGGGGCAGAGGAGCTCCTCCACCGTGGGCTCTCCAGTGTTCCAGGTCCAGGACATGCCAAAGGACGGCCCCTGTGCACAAGTCTTCCATAGCGTGGCTGTTCCCATAAGCTCGGTGCCGAGAAGAGCAAAACTGGGGCCGAACTGCCACTGGGGAGGAAGGAGGGCAGACCCGAGAGGAGAAGCGACTCTCTGCACTGTGTGCCACCCATTCCCAGATTAGGATTCCCTCCACCTCCCTCCCCTTTCTCGGGCGTCTCCTCTGTGGCTCTGACTTGGCATGGAGGACAGGCCTGGTGATGCCAGCTAGCCAGGATGGCCACGCATCACCTCTGGGCCCAGTGGCAGTGCGCAGGGGAGCAACTGCAGGAGAGGAGTCTGAGCATCCCCAGGGCCCTGTGGGAGCAGAATGCCGGACTGAACAGTCCTCTTTTTTTTCAAAGAGGGGTATAAATTAAATAAAGTCTCCCACTGCATTTTCCAGTTCATCATGGTTCAGGCATAATGACGACTCTAACCGAAGCTGACTGGCTAAGTCCTGCGAACAGGATCACGTTTGTTTCCCAATCCAGGTTGGCAGAACCACTAAGACATGGTTCAGAAGTGATAACATGCACATACATCTTGTTTCTTGTAAGAAAGCATCCTGCCCGCTGAGCCTCTGACAATGCCCATGAACGAAGCCATCACGGTTGGGTTCTCAAGCCTCCAGAACCGGCCTGGAGTCTCCAGAAAACAGGCTCAACCTCCAGGTGACTCCAGAAAGCAACCCTGGAGATTTCAACAGGGCCTCCGGGAATCCCCAGTTTGTCACAGGACACAATCCTAACCTGCGCTGGACTAGGCAGGCCAGCTCACCTGTGCTGCAGCATAACGATGTTAGCAAAACCCGAAAGTGCCATCCTAACGGCAGCTATGGGTCCCCAGTTGGGTTGCTACCTACCTAAAGGAAGCAGCGTCACCCCCAAAAATGTGCATGCCTGCCCAGGGGGCGGGGGGGGGCAGGTTGGGAAACACTGGCTTAGACATTCATGCTTGTCCTTAGGCACATTTCTCAGTTTGCCTCCTTTGTTCCTCCGTTGTGCTTCGTTCCATTGAAAAAGGTTTTGAAGGCAGCAGATGGGCTTTCCTGCAGACGATGTCTCTGCTCTTGCTCTCGGAGAAGTCCTGGGCTCAGCTCCCTGGCCGCAGCCACTGCACAAAGGGATGCTGCGGTTCTGAAGCCAGCCAGAGAACGCACAGTGTTCAGAGCTCCCTGACCTCACTTGGGCGCATTATGGGAAGAAACACCAGGCAGCCTCTAGGACTCCTGGGTCTGCTGCGGCTGACCACACACTCACTGCAACTGTGCATGCTGTTGAGACCCCAACAACAACAACAACAACATTTTGCAGCCAGCAAGGAAAACGGTGAGGCATTTTGGATCAACCCTAAGTCCTTATTAAGATTCAAGGAATGCAAATGTGAAAGGCAAATATCAAACTCCATGACTCAGCCTTTGCATTCTTCAGGGGTGAAGAGAAGGGGTGTCAATTAAAGAATGTTCGGACATCAGCAATCTAACGTGGAATATGCAGACTACTGCAGCATCAAGAAGGCCGCCTCTCAGAGATGCTGGAGAACGCGTAACAACTTGCAATTTAGCAAACAAAAGCTGATTGGTCAAAGGAATGTCCATCTTTCAAAAGGCACTTTTCATGACCTACTACAAAAACACCCCAGAACCACAAAACGGGCATACTTTAACTGGCAGCCAACTGAACAGAACGGAGAGTTAAAACAGATAAAAGGAAGTACTTTTTTACCCAGCGGGTAATTAATCTGTGTTAATCTGTGGAACTCTTTGCCACAGGAGGTGGTGATGGCGTCTGGTCTTGATGCCTTTAAGAGGGGATTGGACAGATTTCTAGAGGAAAGGTCCATCGTGGGCTATAGGCAATGATGGGTTGTTCAACTTCCTTACAAGGGTGGTGGGCTACTTCAGAGTACCGGGTGCAAGGGAGTGGCAATGGGATGCAGGCATCTTGTTGTCTCATGCCTCCCTGGGGCACCTGGTGGGCCACTGTGAGATGCAGGAAGCTGGACTAGATGGGCCTTTGGCCTGATCCAGCAGGGCTCTTCTTACGTTATGTTCTTATGTACTTCCCAACCAACCAGTCGGCTGAACTGCGAGCTACGGAACCTGCCAATTCAACTTTGGTGTTTTAGTGACTTGTGGACAGGGCGAGTAAGAATGATAAGGCGAGGAGGGCTGGTGGGGTGTGTGTGTAGCTTAGTGGTGGAGCACCTGCTTGGCAGGCAGAAGTCCCAGGCCCATTCCTTGGCGTCTTTCATTCAAAAACCTGCCTGGCAAAGTGACTTGGCTCTGCCTGCAACCTTGGAGAGCTCCTGCTGGGGGCCGGACAGCTCAAGTCCCAGCAGCTGCCCAGGATTTTCCAAAGCCACGAACACGAATATCCTTCTCACATATACCTGCCCGAGAACAGTTCTGACAGAGCAGCTCCCACCCACCACCCCCGGCCTATAAACGGGCGGGGGGAAGCTGCCGGAAAGGGCCGCCACTTACCACTTTCGGAAGCACAGAGGCGATGGCATCTTTGATGACCTCCCGGAGGCTGCAAATGTCAATGACAGCACCCAGGCTGAGCAAGGCATCCTGCAGGAGAAAGAGAGAGGAGGTCAGGGCATGGAGTAGCCCTCCTGGGGTAGACCAAGTTCCCTTCAGTCCGGTGTCCAAGGTGGGCCGAGGCAGAGTCGGCACAGGGTAGAGAAAACCGCAGGAACGTGGAAGGGGTGGGAGGTGGAAATCCCCTCTTCCCCGGTAATTGCTGATCAATGCAGACATAGTTACCTCGATTGAGACTGCCACCTCACTTAATTGTGGTTCAAGAACCAAGTGCACTGGAGGTTCCCTGCTGAATCAGGCCACCAGGCCCTGATCCAGTCCAGCTTCCTCTTGGCACAGCCAGATAGCCATAGGTGACCTCACCTGTGGCCATCTCCAGAGTGATGCTGAGAAGGGCCCTTCTGGGGAATCGGGTGATTCTTCCCACCCTGACATCAAGACAGAGTCCTGCCCGTGCGGTACAAGTGGGGTAGATGTGCTGCCACCAGAAACACAGGCACCAGGTCACATTTCCACCCCATCACTCAGCTGTGGGCCTGCAGGCCAAAAGAAAGCTCTCAGGCTGAGTTGTCTGAGCAGGGGGAAGGACGGAGAAGGTCTTGATGGACCACCTTGTATCACCTCCCTCCCTCTCTCATCCCCACATCCCCACATGACCACATACCCCCCCAAGCTTCCTCTGAGCAACCCACAAGACTGAGCGAGGCACCAGAGAAGGGAGGCCAGTTGCTCTGTGGGTTACAACACGAGGCAGGCTGGTTTTTCTTAAAGCCATGGCAAAGACAGGGTTAGAATGGAACAAGGGCAGGTAAAGGTAAAGGTTTCCCCAGGACCGAATGGTCTAGTCATGACCGACTGTAGGGGGCGGTGCTCATCTCCTTTTCAAAGCGTTTTTGTCCGATCATGTGGCCAGCATGACTCTATGCCGTAGCGCACGGAACGCCGTTACCTTCCCACTGAAGTGGTCCCTATTTATCTACTTGCATTTTAGGTGCTTTCGAACTGCTAGGTTGGCAGGAGCTGGGACAAGCCATGGGAGCTCACTCCGTCACGCAGTCTCAAACTCCCAGCCTTGCGGTCAAAAGCCCAGCAACAGCAGATTAACTCGCGGCCATCAAATGCTTGAGATCAAGAGGCAAAGTTCCCACTAAAGGGAGAAAATGGAGTCTTACTAGGACTTCTGTGACTTGAGACAGCCAGTGACCACTCTGCATTCTCAGGCACCGGAGATCAAGAGCTTCCTAGGAGTCAACTCACTCCTTGTTGTTGTTGTAGTTCAGTCGCTAAGTCGTGTCCGGCTCTCCGCGACCCCCCTGGTGCCCCACAGCACGCCAGGCCTCATTCCTACTATACCCGGACAATATTGTGGCTTTCAGCTCGGCTCGGCCGGGTGGCTGCTTGCAAAGCTCAACACACAACTTGCTCCCCCACCCAGCTGGGCTGTCCTCTTCCCCCCCCCTTTGGGGAGCCCCCGGCACTGACAGGCCGGTTCTAGGCTGATGCTCAAATGCCCCACTCCCGAGTCAGGCGAGCAGCACTGGAGCAACCCAGGCGGGAGGGAGTTTTCGGCCCACGTTCTCGGGGGACTCCAGCCAGTCCCGGGGCTCCCCCTGAGAGAGGCAGGCGGCATCTGCCACGTGGCCCGCGCTTTGGTCAGAAGGTGCCCGTGAAGGGCTGCTCCCGGGGTCAGCCTCAGTAGCCAGAGGGGAGGAGTTTCCGCAGGGTCGGCACCTGCTCATCACAGAGGCCCCCGAGCAAGGCCGGAGGGTGGCAGTCGGTCCTCTCCTTTGGCGCGTGCTCACAGGAGAGGTAAACATTGCCCACGCAGGCACGGTGGCTCGGGGCCTTGGCCCGGCCCTCCCGCAGGCACGTGGAAGTATAACCAGCAACTTACCCCCTGCCCCGCCCCCCCACACCTTGCAGCTGTGAGTTCAGGGTTAATGGTCGGGTGCAAGAAATGCCTCCTTTTGCCTGCTCTGAACTTGCTGAGGCAGCTTTGAGATGGAGCCGCTCTTCCCCGTTCCCGTTCCCCCCCCCTTTTCTCTCCCAGAACCTGTTTGCTGGTGTCCCTTTTCACATTCAGAGCCTTTGGGGGACAAGCAATGATCCCCCCCTCATTTTTTTTGCTATGTGAATGGCTTTAACCTTTTTTTGTTGGAAAAGTGTAAACATATTCAAAATAATTATGAAGACAATAACCAGTCAGTGGGTGGCCCAAGGCAATCTGCCCCCACCTTGCTACGGTGCCCCCCCCCAAACCACACAGAACCCGGCAATCCAGCCCCCAACCTCCTGCTCACATTGCTCCTTCCTCACTCCATCCCTGGAAACAAATCAGGAAGCGCGGAGTGCCCTGGGGGTGCTCCCAGCATGCCCCACACTTCCTGTTTTGTTTCAGGGGCTCCCACGAGGAAGGAGCCCTGTAAGGTGGGCTGGACTCCCACCTCCGAATCTGCTTCCTGCCTCTTTCTAGCCCTCTTCACGGTGGGCTGCACAGAGGGGGCAGGAGACACAGAGCGGAATCCTATGCTGGCGTTGCGTCAGTGCAGGGCTCTTGCGCTGGACCAGTGCTGTCGCAAACATGCCGTCAGGTGCGCCTGCGCTGGGGAATCGGTTGCTGGACCAGTGCAAGCAGCAGTGCTGACGCACGGGCACCACTGTGCCCGTCAGCTGCGCCGGTCGAGCGCCGGTCAAGCACCGGCATTGCTCAGCCAGCACAGGACTTCGCCAAGGGAGTGCCAGAGGCGTAACAGGGCAGAGCTGTGGGCGGAGACGGGAAATGGCCATTGCACCGTATCCTAACCCCCGTCCCTGGGCTGGGCGGCCCTGATTCAGGCTGCTGTTGGCCATGTGGACCTGCAAATCTGCAGGCATGGATCCGAGCAGTCCCATAGGGCTGGCTGCGGCTTACCACGGAGCAAGGGGAAAACATCCCCTTACCCTGCGCTGAGCTGCTGCTGCCTCTTAGTGGGCTTAGACTGCAGCCCTGCTGCGCCTGGCTATGCCGGCGCAGGCTAGGATTGGGCTGTCAGTCTGGAAGGCCCTCCGGATCTATTTGCCCCTCCCTCCAGCCTGCCACTTGATGCCACCTGGGTCAGCTGCATCATTCACACAATGGCCACGTGTGACCCCATGTTCTAGAATTATAGGGGGAGAGAGGGGGGCACACCACATATGACATTGTGTGGTGGTGGTGAAGAAGTCCAATTCCATGCTTGGGGTCATTAAAAAGGAGGTTGAGAATAAAACAGCCAATATTATCATGCCATTGTACAAATCGATGGTAAGGCCGCACCTGGGATATTGTGTACAGGTCTGGTCGCCGCACCTCAAAAAGGACATAGTGGAGCTGGAAAAGGTGCAGAAGAGAGCGACGAGAATGATGACGGGGCTGGGGCACCTCCCTTATGAAGAAAGACTGCAGCGTTTGGGGCTCCTCAGTCTGGAAAAAAGGCACTTGAGGGGGGGACAAGACTGAGACCAGAGGCAGATCTAAGGGAGGGCAAATCTCTTAAGTGTTGCAAGAAGCCTTACCCTGTCATGTACATCCCTCCTCTCCCTTGCTGCTGTAGCCAGTAAGCAATGCCAAGATGTTGCTTTTCCCTGTGAGGATTGGCTAGAATAGCGCAGGAGAGGAGTGATTTCCACTGCAAGGTAAGGCTTCTTGCAAAACTTAGAGATTTGCCCTCCCTTAGATCTGCCTCTGACTGAGACATACAAAATTATGGATGCGAGGGATAAAGTCGATAGAGGGATATTCTGTTCTCACTCTCCCAACACACAATTTCAGTGGCTGTCGCCTGGTTCTGGGGTTGTGAGAGGGGGAACAGACAAAAGGAAGTACTTTTTTTACCCAGTGGGTAGTTAATCTGTGGAACTCTTTGTCACAGGAGGTGGTGATAACATCTGGCCTAGATGCCTTTAAGAGGGGTTGGACAGATTTCTGGAAGAAAAGTCCATCATGGGCTATAGGCAATGATGGATTGTGCAACCTCCTTACATTGGTGGTGGGCTACTTCAGAGTGCCGGGTGCAAGGGAGTGGCAACGGGATCCAAGCATCTTGTTGTCTCCTGCCTCCCTGGGGCACCTGGTGGGCCGCTGTGGGATACAGGAAGCTGGACTAGATGGGCCTTTGGCCTGATTCAGCAGGGCTCTTCTTACGTTCTTATGACCTTCCAAACTCTCCGGACCATCTCAAAAGGCACTGAAAATATTTTCTTCGGGTTGGAAAATCTTTCCAGCTCTTTGAAAGTGCTAATAGGTTTCCCAGCCATGTGACTTGGGGGAGGATTGATTTTCTCAGCAAACCTTCCCTTGTTAGTACCAAGGCAGGGAACCTGAGGTCTGAAATGTCCCAGTTAATTATTATTGCTCCGGGAACGTTTTTGTTCCCCGAAATCATCGTTCAGGGCCTGAAAATGTCAGTGGTTGTGCACTCTGTGCAAGTAACATCCCTCCATCAGCTTGCCTGGGCTTCCTTTTACAGCCGTGATGTCTTCTCTTTTCTTCTGCTCCTCTCGGCCTATTCGCAGAGTCTGCGGGATCATTTTTTTAAAAAGAGCCTGTGCAGTGTGGTTTTATTCCACCCGCACGCCCAGCCTGCCAGGCTCTTTTGTCTGCGGTGGCATTTCAGCCACAGGGAATGTGAAGGATGTTCCTGCAGAGCAGGCAGCTCCTTTGGGCTCTTTGACAGGTTAAAGCTCTGCGAATTCATAATGCTGCTATCATGATTAGCATCTGCTGTGATGAACAGGGACAGTAGTTGGGCTCACAGAGGCCCAGGCAGCTCTGAGTGCCAGCACACGACATTCTCAAGGAACAGAGCCACAGGGCTAATGCTGCAAGCCCAGATCAGGGAATGACAGTGGGACAAGGAGTTCCACAGACTAATTTCATTCTGGGTAAAGGAACATTTCCTTTTGTCTGTTTGAACTCTCCGGACACTCAATTGTAGAAGATGATCCTGGTTCTGGTGTTGTGAGAGAGGGAAAAGAACATCCCACTCTAGCCAACCCATGCATAGTTTTGTGCATCTCAGAGCACAATCCACCTGGAGTTAGGCCGGCACAGTTAGGCCAGCCAAGTTTGTCAAGCACAAGGGACACCATAAAGTTTGGACCACTCTCAGAGTCAGAGAGGCCAGCACAGACCTGCGCCATCCTCCCCGACTCTGAGAGTGATCCAAATGCGCTTTACAGTGGCCCTTGTGCCACCAAACTTTGCTGGCTTAACTGGGCCAGCCTAACTCCAGGTTAGGATTGTGCTCTCCATTGTGTCTTCCCTTAGGAACCTCTTTTCTAGATTGAAGAGCTGTGGCGTTCTTACGAGGGGGCAGAATATGAGGTTTTGCAGGAGCCTGAGCTCCTCTGTAAAGTGGCCCCTCCCCCTCACCTTCAGAGCCATTCGGGAGGCTCTGCTCTCCTGGTAAAGGAACATCTGCTCCCTTGCCTGGGGGTAAACCTTCACTGCCCAGAAGTCCCTGCCTGGACCAATGACAGTGATTTTGCTGGCACAGGTTCAAGTGGACCCAGGCAGGTGTATTGAGGCTGGGAAGGGGGGGCAAGATACCGGCTGCACCAGTACTGATACTGCCAGTACCGCCCCTTCCCAGCTGTGACCTGCCTCCCCCCACCCCATCTCAGCCCCATTCCTCCCACTCCTCCCCCACCTCCCCCACCCGCCCACTCCACCCCTTGCTGACTCAGTGGCACGGGACTTGACTTGCGCGGAAGCTGCTGGTTGTGGCTGCAGCTACTTGCTGCGTGTGGTGCGGCCTGGCTCACAGCGGAGTGCTGCTGCTTGCCACAGCTGTAAAGGGACTTCCCCTGCAGGCAAGCGCAGCAGCGTATTGGGCTGCCGTTTTTCAACAGAACAAATGCGCCGCCTTTCATCACAAAAGGGAAGCGCCCCTGCAGGGCTACCCTGGTTGCGGAGAAGAGCTGCGGGAGAGACGAGCCTGGGCGGCCACGGAGCTGCTCGCCTGTGCCTTGATCACAGGTCAACCGGAGGTCAGGCAGGTGCGTCCCCTCACCGAGCATGTTTCAGCGACAAAAGTGCCAGTGGCAAGGAGAGTTGCCTGCCTCAAAAGCCGCCGAGGGATTGCAAATCCCCAGAGCCCCTCGGTGTGGGTCAGGCACCTAACTGGCTTTGCACTGAAGCATGCCCAGGAGGCCTCTGGCTGGCCACTACAAGTGTGCGCCATATGCACACTCTGGAATCTGGCATATGCATGCGGGGGCCGGGGGAGGTTCCCCCCTCCCACTGTACTCCTTGCCTGGTGTTGCCTGCAACATGCCTGCATGCAGTGATGTCATGCAGGGGGTACGTGGGGGTACGCGAGTACCGGTTCCTAGGATTATGGCTGGCCCCGCCCATTCTCCCACCCACTTGTCGACTCCGCCCCCTGCAACGTTTGAATTTCCTGCACGTTTGAGTTGCCTGCACGTTCTCAGAGCCAGGCAGGCAGGCAGGCAGCGAACGGAGCCTTGCCTTGCCTTGCCACTGAAAAATGAGCTGCTCTGGGGTTTTAACATGATGCCAGGCCTCCTTCACGTGTTCTGGGGGTGCTGTGGAATACTGTTGCAACTGTTGGGTCAGTTTAAAATCATCTGAGGCCTCAAAAAGGGCTTTTTTCATGTCCCTTCCTGCCACGACCTCACTTCCGGCTTATGACGTCACTTCCGGCGGGCGGGTCCCGACACGTGCCAATCAAAAGTGAGCACCTGTTCTTAAATCATTTAGATGACACCACTGCCTGCATGCCTACACGTCCCTGCACAGGGGCGCTTTGCAGATGTGTTGATGAAGAGACGTACATGGAAGTGCAGAGCCTGCGGCTGCCACAACACACACAGGTGCGCTGCCCGGCACAAGCCCACGGAAAGCGACCTGAACCACCTGGCTGACAGGGCAAGCCTCTCTGCTGCCACTGCGTGCCCCTCCGTCGCCTCCCCACAAGGAGCCGGGCAGCCTTGAGCGCTCTCTCTCTCTCTCTCGAGCGGGGCAGTGACCAGGCTGACCCAGGGCGGACTCACAGTCGGCACAGCACGGCACAGGTTGCACCCTTGTGCAAGGCGCAGCCCTTTGTCGGAGGCAGACCGCGGGGGCCGGCCAATCGTGTGCTCCAAAACGTGCCAGCTGCTGTCTCTTTAAGGCTGAGGAAGCCCACAGACAGGAACATATTCCGTGCACAAAGCAGAGGCCACGGGGGGCACCCCAGCAGCTGGCGAGCGCGTTCGCTTACGTCTGTACTTGCCCCGACCTTTTCCCTCGGCGTCGAGCAGTTGTTGTTTGTTCCCCAGCCGTGATTGATGCGGTGCCATTGTGCCCTTCCAAAATGTCACTGCAGGAGCACGGCTGGATCCGCGACGCTGGCAGGCTGAAGCCACAGTGGCGAGCGAGCAGGCGGGCCCACCGCTGCCAGGGTGGCTACTGATGGCCAAGAAAGAGTGACGTGCGAGCCCAACTCCCGCGCAACGTGGCCAGGGCGGCCTCAGCGCGCTCCGTCCCGATCAGGGTGTGCATTTCACTGCCTCTGTGGCTTTGAGACAACAGCCCCGAGCCAGTTTGCGCGTGACTCACAGGATCGTGGGGAAGCAGCCCAGGTGCGTCGTGAACGCCTCTAGCCTGCCACCTCCTGCGGCCGTGAATGTCGTGGCTGGGACGCATTCTGTGAAGAAGAAGCACCGTGACTCCAGGGGACCAACTACGGTCAGCTTCCCCAAAGACTGTGGGATTCGGGCAGCACAATCCTGGGCTGCGCTGGAGCAGGCAGGCCAGTTAGGCCCAATCGCAGCCTCATTCCCTCCCCGGGCCAGCTTGCCTGGCGGCCCACCCATCCCCCATTCAGTTACACCACCTGCCCGCCCTCCTCCCAGAATCACCCGGCACCAGGTGGTTCAGCTGGCACAAGGGCAACTCTCCGCCCAGGCTCCCAGGTCGGTGCTACAGCGAGTGTCAGCCTGCCAGCCTTAGCTCTGACCCAGGGGTGCCCCTCAGTGCCTCTGTGTCAGCACTGCTGACGTTGCGTACACAAAATGACGTTGCATCGCCACACGGGGTGCCTGCGATTGCACCCTAAATGCGCTGAAAATGTGGCTCTTGGCAGCAGACTAACCCATACAATCTATGTACAGGCACACTTTGCGTGATTTGTTCTTCACGCAGAATCGGGGTTTTCCTCGGTGCGCTACTTCTTCAATTCCGTTGCACACGCAGAGAACCTGCAGCGAAAATCTGCCAGTCAAAATTTCCAACTACATTTTGGACCGTGCCGTATCAAAGAGCCTTAAAAAATCAGCGCTTGCCTGAAGCTGAGGACGGTGTAAAAGCAGAAGCCCCTCAAGTGACTCTGGTTATCGCAAAGGACTTCAGCTGTGTGGCAGCACCTAGGCAGGTGGGGGGGGGAATCTCTGGTCACGGGAAAGATGCCAACTAGAAAACCCTGCTGCACAGCGGGCGACCTGAGCCCAGCTGGCTGAGCCTGCCTGGGTGGCCCTCACGGATTTTGCCCTTTTTGCCTCTCGTGACTCCCTCACCATCCGGCCTCCTCTTCTGCAAGCATATTTGTTAACAATATTTATTTATTGGATTTATATCCCGCCTTTTTGCCCGAAGGCACCCAAGGCGGCATTACAAT
Source organism: Lerista edwardsae (assembly GCA_029204185.1). Classification (NCBI taxonomy): domain Eukaryota; kingdom Metazoa; phylum Chordata; class Lepidosauria; order Squamata; family Scincidae; genus Lerista; species Lerista edwardsae. The sequence goes on along the minus strand of JAJKFI010000017.1, from coordinate 1,112,800 downwards.
AAAAGAAACAATAAAAACAAAATTTAACAATAGAAACCATTTAAAACAATGTTAAAATGCAATTTAAAAATTTAAAAAACAGCAAGCAACCAGCCCCGTGGATCATAAAATTAAGCAAGATATAGCCTGTCAACAGTTAAAAGCTTTTTGAAATAAAAAGGTCTTCAGCCCCCGCCGAAATGTTAACGAGGGAGCAGTTCTCAGTTCGAAGGGGAGGGTATTCCAAAGTTGGGGGGCCACCACCGAGAAGGCCCTCTTCCTGGCCGCCGCCCCTCTCACCTCTCCTATTGGTGGCACAGTCAAAAGGGCCCCCCCAGATGATCTAAGAGTACGGGCAGGATTATATGGAAGGAGGCGGTCCCTCAAATACCCCGGAGCCGAGCCGTAAAGGGCTTTAAAAGTCAAAACTAGCACCTTGAATTGGGCCCGGAACAGAACCGGCAGCCAGTGTAGTCGCCGAAGCAACGGCCCAACAGAGTCAAACCGATGTGCCCCGGCAACCACCCGAGCCGCCGCGTTCTGTACTAGTTGTAATTTCCGGACCGTCTTCAAAGGCAGTCCCACGTAGAGCGCATTGCAATAATCTAATCTAATATTGCACACGTGCATGTATGAACAGCTAGAAAGAAAGGTGGCTACACCAGACCCTTCCACCACTATTACTCTGGAACCGCAAGGACAGGTGGCTGGTAGGATGTGCCCTGTCTTGAACTACAATCAGAGCTGGAGGAAAACTTGAGGAACAGCTGGAGGTGTTCATTGCATACTTGAAGCAGGCATTAGAGGCTGCCACCGTTCCTATTTCTGAGCCAGGGAATGTGGAACTTGGCCTCACTGTAGAGAACCCCAGGACTGAAGATCTTCTGGTAAAACTGCAGGTCCATCAACTTGGAAGGCAAGACTAGTGGACCTTTTAGGGGAGAACCCAGTTTCCATTCTTAAAGATTTCCAAACAATTTCCAAAACAATAAAGATTTCCAAACTACTTTCCAAACAAATAGTTTCCATTCTTAAAGATTCATACCCCACCATTCTTAAAGAAAAGTCAAGGCAGTTTGCAGCATAGAGGTACTAATAAACATTACAACAATTATGACAACACAAATGGAAAACAAGTAGCACAAGCAGCGCTGAAACTGCAGAACCTCCTCCGAAGGAGGTCTGCACAACCTCCTAGCAGCTGGTTTGCAGAGGACAGACAAGAGCATTTTGTGGCAGTGCAGCAACAAGTACAATCAAATGACCACATCAGGAGGTTAGAAACGACAGCTAAAACCAGCGTTTGAACAGTCTGAAGGACTCTCCTACGCTTACGTGCACACACTCTCAAATCATGCCATGTCAGGGCCAATCAGAAGTCTGTAAATGCCAAATGCTGAATTCAAATATCACTGAGTGTCAAATACAGACATCTGATGAATGTTTCAGTAGTCAGGGACTATTTGACTTCAACACGTGCCTGGGAGGATTTTCGCATGCAGATCCTATTTCAGCTCAAGCCGGGAGACTGCCCACCCAAGGCAACCTGAAGCCATTTTGCTGCTCCCAAATGCTGGGCTAAAAAGGTCCTCAGTGAAGCATGGGGGAAAACGGGGGTTGAGAATAAAATGGCCAATATTATTATGCCATTGCACAAATCAATGGTAAGGCCACATCTGGAGTACTGCGTAAGAGTTCTGGTCACCACATCTCAAAAAGGACATAGTGGAGCTGGAAGAGAGTGACGAAAATGATGACGGGGCTGGGGCACCTCCCTTATGAAGAAAGACTGCAGCGTTTGGGGCTCTTCAGGCTAGAAAAAAGGCGCCTGAGGGGGGACATGATTGAGACATACAAAATTATGCACCAAAGGAATAGAGTCGATAAAGGGATGTTCTTTTCCCTCTCTCAAAACACCAGAACCAGGGGGCATCCGCTAAAACTGAGGGTTGGGAGAGTTAAAACAGATAAAAGGAAATACTTTTTTATCCAGAGGGTAGTTAATCTGTGGAACTCTTTGCCACAGGAGGTGGTGATAACACCTGGCCTAGAGGCCTTTAAGAGGGGATTGGACGGATTTCTGGAAGAAAAGTCCATCGTGGGCTATAGGCAATGATGGATTGTGCAACCTCCTTACATTGGTAGTAGGCTACTTCAGAGTACCGGGTGCAAGGGAGTGGCCACAGGATGCAAGCATCTTGTTGTCTCGTGCCTCCCTGGGGCACCTGGTGGGCCGCTGTGAGATACAGGAAGCTGGACTAGATGGGCCTTTGGCCTGATCCAGCAGGGCTCTTCTTATGTTCTTACCTCTTTGTAGTAAGTAACACTTCCTTTGCTAAGCCCAGCACGATGAGCCTTGTTGTGAGATGTCCTGGGCCTGGGCCTGGGCCTGGCTGCTCATTCCTTGCATTCATCACAGGGACCTTGGCTCACAGCTGCCTCCCTGGATGGCAAGACCTTGTGGATTCCAGCAACCCTGGAATGCTGGAGTCACAACAAAGACCAAGCGAACCATCGCAGCTGAGATGAAAGGAGGGTTATCAGGCCGGCTGTCGGTCAGGGAGAAGCTGCTTCTCGCTGGACGTCAGCTGACCTTGAGGAGGTCGAGGGCCCCACAGCATCCACCCAGAAGCAACAGTGAGGCAACAATGGCAAGGATGAGGCCAGCCCAGCAACGTTTAACACCAGGCTGAGCTGAGAGCGTGGAGAGATCCCTCCCTGGGTACCAGCCAGATGAACCAGAAGGGCAAGTGTCACGTTCAGAGACCGGATATTTCCACTGTCACCCAACAGGCCAAGCGATCAGCTGTGCGCTGCTGAGAAGCAGCTCTCCTCTGCTTACGAGGGGCTTCTGTGGGGCTTCTGCCCGGCCTCAGTGGGAGGACAGAATGCTGAGCTAGTGGGGACGGCAAGATCCCTCCTCATATCTGCACAATGTTTCCATGTGGTTTGCAGATTCTGTGACAAGTCAGAAATGATAATCTCATTTGCAATTTCACACAATCTGCGACCATCGCTGCTGTTTTTGTAGCATTATCCTTCCCTCTCTCTGTTCTTTCTCTCTCCCACCAAACTTTTGACTGTAAACCCTGCTTTAGGCAGGCTCCTGGATACCACATAGATGTTGGCCACAATGATCCATTAATCCAAATTCTGCCTTAAGGGATTGATTTGGTAGCCAAGAAGGACTGAGACTTGGAAGAGCATCTGACACAACCCCCAGGAGCAGAAGGACTGTGTGCCATTGGCAAGAATATTTCAGGGATGGGGGGGGGGCTGAATCTTGAATATTGAATTGAACTATAGCATTGATCTGACATGTTTCTCCTATGACTCCCATTCATCTAGGAGGGAGAGGCCACCTGGAGGTGGAGCCCAACAACAACTGCCGTGGAAGCATCACCAGGAACCCTGAATGGATGAATGCAAGTGATTTTATCTGCAAATTGCCTAAGCAATTCTGCACAGTTAGCAACTGCATATTCCTCCATTACTCCAAATTGAGTAAGCCCCGAACCATACAGACGTGCTGCACTAGGTCAGCTCTCTGCAGACACGTAAAGTGTGTTTGGACCACTCCTGGAGTCAGGAAGGATGGCGCACATCTGTGTGCTGGCCTCTCTGACTCCGAGAGTGGTCCAAACATACTTTATGGTGTCCTTTGTTCTGGCCAAACTGTGCTGGCCTAACTCCAGGTTAGGATTGAGCTCTCAATCTTGTCTTCCCAGAATTCATTCCGCAGGTGTCCTGCTCCAGGAGATCTCCACAAACACACACCAAAAGGAATTCCCCACTAGGGGAAAGGCTGTGCACCCACACAGGTAAGCAAAGGGGGGAGGGAATCCCACCCCATCCTACCCACATGGGTAATGCACCACCATCACCATGATGACACTTGGCAATCACACCAACGACATGCCAATGTCACGGCAATGTTGCACTGCTGTCAGGTGCATATCCACGGATAATAGGCTATGTAAGTGTCCCCATGAATGTGGGAAGGGGACTAGGAAGGGGTGCACCAGTGTTGCTTGGCCAGAACAGGTCTGGCATTTGGCCCTTCTTGTGCTGGCATTGGTGCGCTGTTGCCAGGACAGGTTTAGAATATGACAGGCATTGCACCTGCCTCTGGTGCGACATTAGGGCAGTATCCAAATAAGATTGGGCTATTGGCTACTTTTGCTTTCATCAGTCAAGATGTACGGCATGATTAACAATGTACAAAGTTGCCAAAAGAACAGACAGATAACAAATGCATGCTAACCTGAAGACATACTGAAGGTAAAGAACCACCAACACCTGGTTTTTGCAGCCTCAGAAGCACGCACGCACGCACACACACACACACACACACACACACACACACACACACACACACACACACACAC
>JAJKFI010000017.1:1083279-1108423 GCA_029204185.1 Lerista edwardsae | reverse complement strand
GACTTTATCCCTTCCATGCATAATTTTGTATGTCTCAATCATGTCCCCCCTCAGGCACCTTTTTTCTAGCCTGAAGAGCCCCAAACGCTGCAGTCTTTCTTCATAAGGGAAGTGCCCCAGCCCCGTAATCATTTTTGTTGCTCTCTTCTGCACCTTTTCCAGCTCCACTATGTCCTTTTTGAGATGCGGCGACCAGAACTGGACACAATATTCAAGGTGTGGCCTTACCATCGATTTGTACAATGGCATGATAATATTGGCTGTTTTATTCTCAACCCCCTTTTTAATGACCCCAAGCATGGAATTGGCCTTCTTAATTGCTGCCGCACACTGGGTCGATACCTTCACTGAAGTGTCCCCCACACCCCAAGATCTCTCTCCTGAGCTGTCACAGACAGCTTAGCTTCCTGCATGCTTCAATATATCAGAAAACAAACACAGTGAGCCAACTGCATTGAAAAACACAATACTTCAGAATCGTTGAAGCAGCACTGAGGAACAACGTAGGAAAGGGGAAGAATTACTTGGTATGGGCTTTTGATGCGAAGCAGACATCCTTGTAGATGCCAAGGCTACAATGTCTAACACAGCCAAAATATCCATCAGGGGTATTAAGCTTCATGCATTCAAATGTCACTCATGTTTTTGGGATGAAGTTAATCCATCTGAGTTGGAAGGAACACAGCTTTGTAGCAGCAAAGCCAAGATCCTGCCATTTCTTTTTCTGGCCAGCAACCAACACTATCCACAAGTCATTTAAGCTGAAATCCTCAGATGTCCCTTAATTGCAATATCTCTGCCTATCAATGGGCCAATTATACTGGGTGACATTTTGTGTTCATTGGGTGTGTTTGGAAGGGATTCCAGGAGTGCTTCCGCACACAAGGAACATTTACATGGAAATAAGCTATGTGTCGTTTTGGGAAAAGTTCATACGAGGAGTAGTTGAGATTCCCGTCAAACCCCTTGCTGGAGCGGATAACCTAACCGGTTGGACAGCCAGGCAGAAGAGCAGATGCTTAGTTTGCCAAGAGGTCCAAGTCCTTTACTACCCGTTATCCGAAGTAGAGAAACTTGAATGGAAACACCTGCAGACTATCTTTGTTTCGGCTTGTATGCTAATGACTTTGAAGACTCAGTACCACACTGTGAGTGCAATCCTCACCTGGAGTTAGGCTGGCACAAGGGATACCATAAAGTCTGCTTGGACCTCTCTCCAAGAGTCAGACAGGCCAGCACACAGCCGTGCGCCATCCTTCCTGACTTCGAGGGTGGTCCAAATGTGCTTTATGGTGTCCCTTATGCGGCCAAATTTTGCTGGCCTAACTGTGCCAGCCTAACTCCAGGTTAGGATTGCACCCTGTGTGAGCTTCACCAACACGTTTTTTCTTAAGACCCACTTTAGCCAACACAGTTCTAAGCAAACTCCTCAGAAAAGCACCATTAAGTATATTAGACCCAAAAAGAATTGTCTATTTCCCCTAACTATTACCATGTTAACAGAGCGGTATGATAGCCATTTCTATAAAGGTGCTATGTATCCTATTCCATTAGGAATGTGCTAATAGGAATTTCACTTGGAAGGAAGGGACATGCTCCAGCTAGACCTGTTAGGTTCCTGGCTGAGTGAAGATTTGAACCCGGCACCACACGTCCTTCAAAACCCAGCAGCCTGTAGGCTGCACCACAATTCCTAGCAATCGAGGATTCACTTGGACAGACTTGTGATAATACGAGTGTGACAAGCAAGGCAGAAGCACAGCCTGCTTAGAAGCTTCCTGCCTTATTTAGGAGCAGATTGACTAACATTTCAGCACCATGGAGACCTCCTTAGCTTTCAGGTTGTGGCCATGTGGAAGCACTGCTGACCTATTCCCAAATATTTTCAATAGTGGCCTGAACTACAGTTGCTTTCCTTTGTCAGAGATCAATCCTTTACTCCCTTGGGACCTCCTGTGACCCATCTCTTCCCCCCTGCTTATTCTCCTCTGATCTGTTTGTACGGGAAGCTTTTTGGGCTGCAAGGCGAGAACAGATCTGCCTTTCTCGTCTCCACTCTTAAAAAAGGGAGAGTGCCAACAGCCAAGCATTTGTGGGATGGCAAGTCTGTCAGATGGCTGGCAGGAGGATGGCTTTCAAACGGAAGAACTGACACAGTCTGTGAACTGCAGAAAGCTCCAGACCTTCCTCTCTAATTTTGCCCAAAGCAGAAAAAACTACTTTCTTGCATCTTGCAAGTATCAGGGGCTGAAAACAGGTTTTCCAAGATGGAGAGTCCACCAATCAAAGCCCCAATTCCTCACCCATTGATTATTTTATTTCAAACTTCTGTAAAGGACTATGTCGGAACTGTAATTTATCTATTCAGCAACTAACAGTGGTGAAGAGGCTTAGCTCTACTTGAAAGTCACACCTACTGTAGTTACCTGCTTTTAAAACTGAAATACATGAATTCTGATTCTAATTATTCACTGCTCTTTGCACATATCCTTTTCTAGTCAGGCTGTAGATGTAAACATGTTTTTTATTTGTTTGACCTATGCTCTGTTTCTTGCCTAGAAGATGACTAATCAATAACTAATGACTAATTAGTCATTGATTAGTCACCTTCTAATTAGTCATTTGATGGATGACTAATCAAACAACTAATCAACAACCTACTACGACAACTAACGCTGGCATCCCAAACTTTGGGTGAAAGCCTGAAATGGGTCCAGATAATCAGCCATTTAGGAAAAACTGGGTCTGGGATACCACTCAAGTGGGCTCAAGCACCGTGCCCCAAAATGAAGTGTTTGGCAAAGGGTTGTTTGAGGTTCACATACTCGGCCTTCACTATACTGATCTACTCAGCCGGGTAGTGTTGGCGGCAAGGGCCAAGTGGCCCATTGGCTGCAGCACATGAGGTTCCAAGTATCCCCTGCCCAATAACTGCACCATAACAGAATCAATATGGTGGCGGAAAGCCCATCAGCTCCACAGCACTGGACTGGGAACTAGCGAAGAAGAGGGAGAACAGTTTATGAGGACACCTGGGGAAGAACCAGAGGATCTGGGATCCAGCAAAGCCAAATGCAATCCCAGCTCTTACAGTTGTTAAGCTGGAGAACGAAAGAAAAAGAAAAGAGGAGCTGGCCAGCCAGTCTCCAAGAAGCTCCGAGAAGCTCTCCACCCCCAGGGCCTTCTGAGAGGACACCAGGCAGGCAGCTGTTCGAGAAGAAGGGCTGAGGCTGCAACTCCACTGTGGAGAAAGACGTGCGGCAGCTCAGTCACCCACATGTTTATTAAGGAGGAAACAAAGAAGCATCAACGGGGACTTCTTCGTTGAGAAAAAAGTGTGTCGGGTGGTGCATGGTGTGGATTTTTCAGACTGAACAGAGAGAAAATTTTCTTTCACACGCAGAGAGCACTACAGCGAAGGACCAAAGAAACTGACTGGCTCTGGGCTCAGAACAGACCAAGGGCAGCCCTTTGGCAGTGTGCCTATAACCAATGAAGCCATCACTCATCTTTGCCACATGATGTGATGGCTGTTGGCCTTTTCAATGATGTGCCAAGCGTGCACAGGGCACGTTTATTGCTTGCTATTAGCTGCGACAGCTCGGAGTGGAGCCTCTGCCTTAACAAGGGGCAACGGTTCTTAGGAACAGGGGAACAGCTTTGGAGAACTCAGGCCAAGTGTACTTGCTCTTCTCTGAAGCTGAGCTCTGCCGTGTTGGGGGGGGGGGGAGAATCTCCAGTTCTGCAAATTGGGACCAGATGCTGGCCAGGGGCACTGCATCTTCTCTGCCAGGCACCATGGAGAGGAGAAAGGGGCCCCTCGCCCTGTATGAGGTGTCAGCAGGGGCAGTGGTGTCATCTAAATGATTTAAGAACAGGTACTCACTTTTGATTGGCACGTGTCGGGACCCGCCCACCGGAGGTGACGTCATAAGCCGGAAGTGAGGTCGTGGCCGGAAGGGACATGAAAAAAGCCCTTTTTGAGGCCTCAGATGATTTTAAACTGACCCAACCGTTGCAACAGTACTCCACAGCACCCCCAGAACACGTTAAGGAGGCCTGGCATCATGTTAAAACCCCAGAGCAACTCATTTTTCAGTGGCAAGGAAAGGAAAGGCTCCGCTCGCTGCCTGCCTGCCTGCCTGCCTGGCTCTGAGAACATGCAGGCAACTCAAACATGCAGGAAATTCAAACGTTGCAGAGGGCGGAGTCGACAAGTGGGCAGGCGAATGGGCGGGGCCAGCTGTAATCCTAGGAACCGGTACTCGCGTACCCCCGCGTACCCCCTGCATGACATCACAGAGCATCATTAGGCTCTGGGCGGCAGGGTGATGGGGCCCAGGGAAGCTGGCTGTTAGCCCAGCATCCTGGAAGGCCAAATGCCCTCTTCCCATCCCGTACTTGGGCTCTGCACATGGAAACGGAATTGTGACGGAAGGCTGCTGAGCGGCCGACTCTCTCCTGTGAAGTTGCCCGATTCCCTCTTTGCAGCCATCCAGGAAGTGGTCGTCCTGCATCTTGGGATGCTCACCCCTCTGCAAAATGTCAGATTTCTGCTAACTCTGTCCACATGATACTTATTTCCTTCCTCCTGCTTTGCCATTTGCAGAGAGAATGCGCAAGTGGCCGCCTGGAACACTTGTGCAGTTCATCAGAAAGCAACGCGGCCTGCCCATCCATGCAAGAAGCAGCCCCAGGACTTCTGGGGGTGGGGGGCCGTGCCCTGGTGGCAGAGCGCAGGGCCCCAGCTAGCCATTCTGAGAGTCAGCCGCAGTTTATGAGCAAGCCGAAGCGCCCCAAAGTCCAGCCCATTGGCGCATTTCCCTGGCCTTAACGGCTGCTGTGCTGCTGGAGCCCCACAGAGCCGTGCGTTTGGTGGACGGCCATGCCTGGCTTCTCATGTTTTTGAAATATGGATTGCAGAGAGCCGATGCGCCAGCCAAAGCACACTGCAGCTTTTCGCCAAAAAGTACAAAGAGCTTGGACCGGATGGAGCTGCTCACACGAGGAAGGGGGCAGAAGCAGGAGCAGCCTGCCAAGTCCGCAACAATATGCTTGCTGGAAGTCAGAGCGGACCCCGCACAGTCCACTCGGCTAGCTCACTGGCAACACCCCCCCCCCCGAAGAATGGGATCCTTGTGCAGAGCAGTGCACCTTTCCCCACGTCCAACAGCCCAGACGCCCAGAATCTGCCTCTCCCCTCCCTGGCCCAGTGTCCTCCTTGCACCCGGCCCGCTTGGCTACCCTTTCGCCATGTGCTTCGCTTGTCCTGCTCCCTGCAGGGCGCTTCCTGTGGACGGCAGACCTCCCTTGACGCTGTTGGCGCTGGCTGTTATTCCAACAGGGCTGTATCTCCAGTTGCTTAGAAACACTGGAGACACATGCACTGTAGAATACAACCAGGCCTCTCTTGCCGAGGGCTCCACGATGACCGGCACCACCCTGAGCTGGGATCCCGGTGGGCCAGGTGCCCTTGGAGAGGCTGGCTGCCTGAGCCCCAGTCCTCCGAGGGCCAGAACCCTCTAAGACCAGGCTCTGCATGGCTCTCGCTCTCTTCTGATGTCCCTGAGGGGTGACACGTCCCGGCGTGGGGCCCCTGGAGCAGCAGAGGCTGTGGGGGCCTTTGAGAAATCCACGAGGTTGAAAAAACATACAAACAAAGCCGTTTGGGAGCATCAGGCTCTGACAGCAGGAGAAAGCCCTCACCCCACACCAGCCCCCCCCCAATTCCCCCCAGCTGACTCCCCCCCCCCTCTCTCTCTCTCTCTATCTATCTCTATCTCTCCCCCAGAGGGCGCTCCTCTGAGCAGGAGGGCAGGCCCCAGACAACTATGGCGTGCAGCTCCACAGGCTCACAGGCACCCCCTGGAAGGAGGCAGAGCTCCCCTGAGGCTCTTTTGGAAGGCCGTCACTAGCAAGGCGCACTCACAAACAGAGAGCACCTGCCACTGCCACTGGAGTCATGCGCACACCAGTGACCTCCACCAGCCACGGATCCTGGACCCCCTGGTCTTGCCAGAAAGGGGGGGCCTTGCTTAGCGTGAGCACTTGGGAAGGCCAGGAGTTCCGCCCAGAACTGCCAGCCCCAGCCGTGCCCCTGCCCAAGACGACTCTCTCTCTCTCTCACACACACACACACACACACACACACACACACCAGGACAAGCATAAGTACAAAGGATGAAAAGTATCTCCGGGGAGCGCGGGGGGGGGGCTTCCACTGGAAATCTTTCCTCTTCATCGCGCCCATCAGCCCATCAGGAAAGGTCATGGCTGGCAGCGCGGAACAACCCAAACACAGCAGATGTCTTCAAAGCTGACAGTTGCTTTGAAGACATCGTCAAGCCGGAGCCCTGTGGTTGATTAATAAAAATAATAACACGACGCCTCCCTCTCCGCTCCGCGCTCACAGCAGTTTCACAGCTGCAGAGAGGAATCTCTGGTGACAGCTCGGAAGCTCTGAAATGCAAAACAGGGGCAAAGAGCAGCCCCATCCGCAGCCTGAGTGCCCAGTGTGGGGAGACAAGGGGCAGCGTGGACTAGTGGCTAGTGACACTGCAGGGGCTTCGGTTCTGGGGGCCCTCAAGAGCCCTGGCTCATAGCCAAGCCCACCAATAGGGGCCTGATGTGAGCAAGACTGGGCTCCTGTGCCTTTCAGAGCTCCGTGGAAGAGGGCAGTTTGGGAGGCTCCATTTCTCACGCAACAGAACCAAGTTGCTTCTGCCAGATCTCAGAAGTCCAGAAGCCTGGCTCTCCTTCTGGGCCACTGGTCAGCCTATTGCAGGAGGCAGGCAAGGTCATTGGGTGCTTCTAAAGCTGACCTCAGGCATGACCCTAGGCACATCACATCGCACGTCACTGAGATGGTTCAGATGTGACACCGGACCACGGCTCGGTTTCCCACGATCTCTGCGCTCACACCATCAGACAAACTCTGGCTTGCGGGTGGTGAGGAAGGGAGGGCTGGAAGCCACAGTTTGAAGCTGGCTGCCAAGCCCTGTGTTGGTGTGATGGAGACCCCATGCCTGAACGTGCCTGACTTAGGGCGCAATCCTAACCTGCAGTGAGGCCGGCACAGTTAGGCCAGCAAAGTTTGGCCGGCACAACGTAAAGCATGTTTGGACCAAAGTCAGAGAGGCCAGAACACAGACGCGCACTATCCTCCCCGACTTGGAGAGTGGTCCAAACATGCTTTACGGTGTCCCTTGTGCTGGCCTAACTGTGCCGGCCTTACTCCAGGTTAGGATTGCGCCCTTAGCGTCACAGAGCAGGTGCGCGCTGTGGGGTCGAGAGCGAATGCAGCTCCTTAGCACATGTCCGTTTTGCCTTGAAAGCTGATGCCTCCCAGACAGATAGGCAAACGCCTCCTCACCTAAAACCAGCCAGGGCTGGGCACAGTCCAGCCTCCTGGTGATGCTACCAGGAAGGCCCCCCTCTGAGCGCCTGCTGCAAACTAACCAGGGGGTGTGGAACAAGAACCCACCCTGCAGACTCAGATGATGCAGACTTATTTGCCTGGTGCTCCAGCCCACGTCACAAGACACACTCCGGCCAGAGCCTTGCAAGACACAGAGGAAGCCTTAGAGAGGATTGTGGCAACCTTCGGGACGCTGTTGGGGCGCTCTCGACTTTGCCACTTGGAAACAAGCACCAGCACACCTTCTCTCTCCCTGCCCTCCCCAGCTGAGGGAGACAAAAAGACAGAGCTCAGTGACACACCAGGGAAAGCATTTGCTGTGCTGATAACTGGCTGTGCCCACAATGGAGATTCACGCCATCGACAGCCCTGGCATGGAACCAGTGGTGTCATCTAAATGATTTAAGAACAGGTACTCACTTTTGATTGGCACGTGTCAGGACCCGCCCACCGGAAGTGACGTCATAAGCCGGAAGTGAGGTCGTGGCAGGAAGGGACATGAAAAAAGCCCTTTTTGAGGCCTCAGATGATTTTAAACTGGCCCAACAGTTGCAACAGTATTCCACAGCACCCCCAGAACATGTGAAGGAGGCCTGGTATCATGTTAAAACCCCAGAGCAACTCATTTTTCAGTGGCAAGGCAAGGCAAGGCTCCGCTCGCTGCCTGCCTGCCTGCCTGGCTCTGAGAACATGCAGGCAACTCAAACGTGCAGGAAATTCAAACGTTGCAGAGGGCGGAGTCGACGAGTGGGCGGGCGAATGGGCGGGGCCAGCTGTAATCCTAGAAACCGGTACTCGCGTACCCCCGCGTACCCCCTGCATGACATCACTGCATGGAACCAAAGCTCCCAGCAGCCCTTGCAAGTGCGCTCCCCAAAGCCGCTAGAAGGAGAAAGAGAGCGGGAGGGTGGCTTGGACTCTCCCGGGGTGCTGCCGGGTCGATAGCTCTGGGAACACCTTGGCCCTCCAACTGCCTCCCAGGCCAGCAGCCGAGTGCTTCACATCCATGCACCCGGAGGCACCTGGATGCCTTCAGCATGTGCTTCTGGATCATTATTGACGAAGCCATTTAGGAGATTAGAAAAGCAGGGAGAGCCGGAAGCTCTGGGGGGGGGGCAAGGCCACAGGGAGGCCCCCCCCCCTTGCCAGCACAGCGACAGCAATACTGATGAGGCTGCCAACGGGTCCCCGGCTAGAGTGGACGGGATGGCGATGAAAAGAGCAGCTCTTCCTTTCATAACCTCCTATCTGATCTTGTCTCCCAAGGATGGTGTTGACGGCAGGAGGCGATTCTTGGCGCCAATAAGAGGACACAATAGCGGCCTTATCAGAGACAAGATGGGCTCGGCTTTCATTAGACGCGAGATAACAAACACCAAAAATTAAAGGGAGGCAGTTATGAAACCTTCCTTGGTCCTTTCCTTAGAAAACGATGTGTGTGTGTGGGGGGGGGGGCTGTCAAGTAAATTCAGCTGCAAGGGAGGGGGAAAAAAGAGGTTCACCTGAGATCAAAGAAATGCTGAGACACACCTGAGGAAGCCCTTTGGGGCCTGGGAAGACGGAAACCCGGATTGCTGTCCTTCCAGTGGCACATTGACTGAGCCTCCATTCCGAGCCTCCCAACCTGAGGCCTGGAGGCAGGTGGACAGCCTGAGGTCAGAGGGAGCCCCCACTTTTCCTGCCGTTCTGCACTTCAGCCCATTATCCAGACTCCAAGCCCTTGACTGACAGCCGTCAGGGTAACCAGTTGGAGGGAGGAGGGCTGCATAGCCCCAATGTCCAATTTCTGCCTCCTCTGGAGTGACCGCTGGTCCCCCAAGTCCAGCATTCAGCATCTCCCAAAGTTAACTGGTTGCCTGCAGGAAGCCCAGAAGCTGTGGCCAAGAGCAAGAGCCAAGCCCTGCCACATTGACCCCAGGGACAGATCTGCAGGGGCTCGCTGCTGCCTCGGAATCCGCCCCATTGGGCTGCCAGCAATAGGCCCCTCCTCCTCCTCCTCCTCCTCCTCCTCCTCCAGGAATTTGCCTAATTTCCCCCCCCCCTTCTGCCCAGTTAAAGCCCTCTCAACCAGCAGCCCTCGACACCACACAAGACTCTGAAGTGAACTGCAGGCATTCATTGTGCGTTCAAATGAAGGCATTTCTCCTTGTTCCTGAAATATGAGAGGTGCACTGATACACTCTCCTTCACAGATCACTGTCTTGCTGTGGCGAAGGGGCTTGAGTAGCTCAATGAAGCAGTGAGCTATGCCATGTAGGGTTACCCAAGATGGACAGGTCACGGCAGAGAGTTCTGACTAAACGTGGCCCGCTGGAGAAGGAAATGGCAACCTACTCCAGTACCCTTGCCAAGAAAACCAGTACTAAAAGGCTAAACGATATGACGCCGGAAGATGATCCCCTCAGGTCGGAAGGCGTCCATTATGCTACTGGGGAAGAGCAGAACACGAGTACTAGTAGCTCCAGAAAGAGTGAAGTAGCTGGGCCAAAACCGGAAGGAAGCTCAGCTGTGGATGTGTCTGGAAGTGAAAGGAAAGTACGATACTGCAAAGAACAATACTGCATAGGAACCTGGAACATCAGATCTATGAATCAAGGTAAGCTAGATGTGGTCAAACGTGAGATGTTAAGGCTGAACATCGACATCATGGGAGTTAGTGAACTAAAATGGACAGGAATGGGAGAATTTAATTCAGATGACCATTATATCTGCTACTGTGGGCAGGAATCCCTTAGAAGAAACGGAGTAGCCTTCATCGTGAACAAGAGAGTGGGAACAGCAGTACTGGGGTATAACCTCAAAAATGACAGAATGATTTCCATTCAGATCCAAGGCAAACCTTTCAACATCACAGTAGTCCAAGTCTATGCCCCAACCACTGATACTGAAGAGGAAGAAGTGGATCAGTGAGACCTACAACACCTTCTAGAATTAACACCAAAAAAAGCTGTCCTTCTCATCATAGGGGATTGGAATGCTAAAGTAGGCAGTCAAGAGGTAATAGTATAGGAATAACAGGCAAGTTTGGTCTTGGAGTACAAAATGAAGCAGGGCAAAGAGTTTTGTCAGGAGAACACATTAGTCACAGCAAACACCCTTTTCCAGCAACACTAGTGGTGACTGTACACATGGACTTCACCAGATGGTCTACATCGAAATCAGATTGATTATATTCTTTGCAGCCAAAGATGGAGAAGTTCTATACAGGCAGTAAAAACAAGACCTGGAGCTGACTAAGACTCAGATCATGAGCTTCTTATTGCAAAATTCAGGCTTAAACTGAAAAAGTAGGGGAAACCACTACGCCCTCCACATATGACCTAAATCAGATTCCATATGAATATACTGTGGAGGTAACAAATAGATTTAGGGGCTTAGATTTGGTAGACAGAGTGCCTGAAGAACTTTGGACAGAGGTCTGTAACATTGTACAGGAGGCAGCAACTAAAACCATCCCAAAGAGAAAGAAATGCAAGAAGGCAAAGTGGCTGTCTGATGAGACTTTACATATAGCTGAGGAAAGAAGGGAAGCCAAAAGCAAGGGAGAAAGGGAAAGATATACCCAACTGAATGCAGATTTCCAGAGAACAGCAAGGAGAGATAGGAAGGCCTTCCTCAATGAGCAATGCAAAGAAATAGAGGAAAACAATAGAATGGGAAAGACTAGAGATCTTTTCAAGAAAATTGGAGATATCAAATTTCATGCTAAGGTAGGCACAATAAAGGACAAGAATGGCAATGACCTAACAGAAGCAGATGAGATTAAGGTGGCAAGAATACACAGAGGAACTATATAAGGCCGATCTAAATGTTCCTGATAACCACAATGGTGCGGTCACTGAGCTTGAACCTGACATCCTGGAGTATGAAGTCAAGTGGGCTTTAGAAAGCATCACCAGCAACAAAGCTAGTAGGGGTGACAGCATTCCAGCTGAGTTACTAAAATCTTAAAAGTTGATGCTGTCAAAGTGCTGCACTCCATATGCCAGCAAATTTGGAAAATCCAGCAGTGGCAACAAGACTGGAAAAGATCAGTTTACATTCCAATCCCAAAGAAGGGCAATGCCAAAGATTGTTCAAACTACTGCACAACTGTGCTCATTTCACAAGCTAGCAAGGTGATGCTCAAAATCCTACAAGCTAGGCTTCAGCAGTATGTGAATCGAGAACTACCAGAAGTACAAGCTAGTTTCCGAAAAGGCAGAGGCACTAGAGATCAAATTGCCAACATTCGCTGGATCATGGAGAAAGCAAGAGAGTTCCAGAAAAACATCTACTTCTGCTTCATTGACTATCCCAAAGCCTTTGATTGTGTGGATCACAACAAACTGTGGCAAGTTCTTGAAGAGATGGGAGTACCAGACCACCTTATCTGTCTTCTGAGAAACCTGTATGCGGGCCAGGAAGCAACAGTTAGAACTGGACATGGAACAACTGATTGGTTTCAAATTGGGAAAGGAGTACGACAAGGCTGTATCCTGTCACCCTGCTTATTTAACTTATATGCATCATGAGAAAGGCTGGGCTGGATGAGTCACAAGCTGGAATCAAGATTGCTGGGAGAAATATCAACAACCTCAGATATGCAGACGACACCACTCTAATGGCAGAAAGTGAGGAAGACCTAAAGAACCTTCTGATGAGGGTGAAAGAGGAAAGTGCCACAATTGGCTTGAAGCTCAACTTTAAAAAAACTAAAATCATGGCAACCACTCCCATCACTTCCTGGCAATTAGAAGGGGAAGAAATGGAAGCAGTGACAGAGTTTATTTTCCTGGGCTCCAAGATCACCGCAGATGGTGATTACAGCCGTGAAATTAAAAGACGTTTACTTCTTGGGAGGAAAGCTATGGCGAACCTAGACAACTTAATAAAATGCCAAGACATCACCCTGACAAAGGTTCGCATAGTCAAAGCTATGGTTTTCCCAGTAGCAATGTATGGATGTGAGAGCTGGACCATAAGGAAGGCGGAATAGATGGCGGAATTTGAATTATGGTGTTGGAGAAGACTCTTGAGAGTCCCCTGGACTGCAAGGAGATTCAATTGGGCAATCCTCCAGGAAGTCAAGCCTGATTGCTCCCTGGAAGGACAAATCCTGAAGCTGAAGCTCGAATACTTTGGCCACCTCATGAGAAGAGAGGACTCTTTAGAAAAGACCCTCATGCTGGGAAAGATTGAAGGCAAAAGGAGAAGGGGGCAGCAGAAGATGAGATGGTTAGATAGTGTCACCGAAGCGATGAGCATGAAATTGGGCGAACTCCGGAAGCTAGTGGAGGACAGGGAGGCCTGGCGTGCTGTGGTCCAGCAGGTCGCGAAGAGTCGGACATGACTTAGCGACTGAACAACAATAACAACAACAACAACTGATACACTCTTTTGACTTTCCCACATGTTGTCATTCTCACGGCTTCTGCAACTTGTGTTACCATAATTTGCACAAGGAAACACGGCATACAAATGTGCCCCATGGAATAACTGCTGCTGCTCCTCCCCCTCCTCCTATTGAATTGATAAGGGGCAGCTTTGCCTCTTCCCGCAAGCATTAGGCAAGGCAGGGGAACTAAGCCCAACCCTTGGTCCTGGGCAGAAATGGGGAGGGGGCTGTGCAGCGGTGTGAGCTGCAACACGCTGTGTGTTTCTTGGCTCTAGGACAGCAGTCTGAGGTGAGCTGGTGGCTCTTAGAGAAGGAGGGCAGCTGCCCTTCACTGGATTAGCCCACGGGCTTTTCCTGCCAAGTCCAGACAACAACTGGAGGGGGGCGTGTAGGACAGGACAGGGCTTGGGCTGGAGAAACATGAAAAGCACAAGGAGGGCCCGGGGCTGGTCTGCAGCCCCCCTGCGAACTCAAGGCTTGAGGAGCCAGCCACAAAGATCTCTTGGCTTGGGGAGGGTCCTGCAACTCAGAACCTCCTGAGCCTGCTTCCCAGGGGCTGGCATCGAGAAGCACAGGGCTTCCTGGCATGCTACGGGCTCAGGGGCAGGGCAGGGCAGCTCAACGGTGGCTGGCCGCCCTCTCCAAGCAAGGAGCCCACTCTGACAATGGGGCAGAGCTCTGGAGACTGGGTGAAGATGCTTGGGGACAGGCAACGGAGCGCCTCATGCCTAGAGGATGGTACGAGGGCCAAGCAAAATGCTCTGGATGTTCTGTTGGGTGCTGAAAAGCTGATATTGCGTCACGGAAGTGCAGATATGGCCTTTCTGGATGGACGTTGCTATTACTTGTTTGTTTGAGGAATTTGAACCCCACCTTTCCCAGCCCGAAGCAAATGCCCAAGGCCGCTTACATGGGCAGGCTAGTCTAAACCACCATGATTGATTGATTGATTGGTTGGTTGACTGCTGTTGAAATGTGCTGATAGTTCATCTGCACCGAATGGGGTCTGGTTTGCTGCTTGGGCTGTGTGTGTGGGGTGGTGCTCCCTGTCTTGAAGTAATTGTGTTCTTTTTTGTCCTTGTCCCCTGCTTGGAGTTTACCCTTGGAAAAGAAGAGCCGGTTCCACGGTAATGACCCAGATCAGCCCTTGGCAGGGATCGGGGCTGCACCCCTCCCCCTCGCCTGCCAGCCCCCTCCCACCGCCCACGGAGATGATGAAGATGGCTGGTGGCTCACTTGGCCAGTCTGCGGCATCCAACAATCTCATCAGAGCTCGTCCGCCGTCCGCCGTCCCCCTCCCCGGCTCCAGCTGACAGCTCCTCAATCCAGACTAATAGCCGGCTGCGCTGGAGTCCAAAGGACAGGCGGATGACTCAATCTCGCACCAGGGACCTCAATTAAGACGGGCAACTGTGCCCAGGCAGCTGTGGGCGGCCAGAGTGCTCCTGGCTGCCTGCGGGCCTGGACGGGGTGACGAGGCCTGCAGGCACTGCCCGGAACCCAGCTTCAGGGACCCAGGAAGCACCGCTCCAGGAAGAGGCCCACCCGCCCAGGCCCACAAGCCTTCTCCGGACAATGCTGGAGGAGAAGCAAGCCTGGACGCCCTGCGCCAGCCGCCTCTCCCCACCCACCGCACGCAATGGCAGCTGCGGAGTTGCAGCCGCAATGATAGGGGAGCTTCTCGCCCCCTCCCCGCCCACCAGCATCTGGGGCTTGCTTGCTGCGGAAGAGCCCCAAGGGGGTCATTGGTTACCCCACCCCGCCAAGGCTAGGGGAGAATGTGGACGGCCACGGCAATTTGGGGTGCTGCCCATCCAACTGCCTGGAAAGCCCACCCCCCTGCCTTGTTCAGCCCATGGCAAGGAGAATTGCTCGAGTCCTCTGCCGCCTCCTCCTGCTTCGGACCGGGGGGCAGAACGTTCAGTGGTGTCATTCAAATGATTTAGGAACAGGAACTCACTCTTGATTGGCACTTATCGGGAACCCGGAACCAGCCACGGAGCCCGTTAGGATCCGGAACGCCCGTTCTGGCCCGTTCCCCCTGAATGACATCACTGCCTTCGCCCCCCTAGGAATCCGGAGTCGCTCCCTTTAACCCTCTGAGTGCTGGCCAACCAAGAAGAAAAGCTCTTTGCAGAGGAATTGGGAGGGGGGAGGAGGGAGAGTGAGGTGGGCGGAGTCAGCCCTAATTTTAACTAGTGGAACTGAGTTCCCCCGCGTTCCCCCTGCATGACATCACTGAGAACGTTGCTTCTCTCGGCACGACGACACAGGCAAAGCACCCCTCGTGCCAGCTGCACAACGCAGTTGCTGTCCCTGCCCAGAATGGCTCTGACGGCGAGTGGGAGGGGCTGCTCACACCCCCCACTGCAGTGCCGTCAATGCGTACTGCACTGCACCCGCACAGCTACGCTACCAGCTGCAAGGCTCTCTCCTGCCCCCGCTGGAAGTTCAGTGCCGGGTGCCAAGCCGAAGGAGGCTGAAACGGGGCGCCTCACCCGCGAACAGGACCCCAGCGCAGGACCCCAGCAAACAGCAGGGAAATTCCCAGGCGCGTCCCTCCGACTCGTGGCATGCGCAAACATCACAGATGGCTGGCTTGCTCCCTCTAATGAGCAGTTTCAGATGCTTCTGCCGCACACACCAGAATGCAGAGACACATGTTCGGGCGGGGTCATGCAAAGGCCACAGCGGCAGGCTGCGGCGATGCGCAGATGAGTGCCCTGGACCCCTGCCCAATTTAAACAATTAAGAATCACCGCCAGGGATGGAGGCAGGAGGTGCACAGAGCTGGGAGCTGGCCTTGGGGGTGCAACATCCTTCTATCCTTTGGGGCGGATGTAATGAGAGGAATGCGTGTGGTGCTAAACCGTGCCTAGGCATCGCGCCCCATACACAGGATTCTGAGATCCATCTCTGTAGTAGGGGACAGGCCTGGGGGGGATGTGAGATTGTTCCCTTTGGGCAACAATCACTGCCAAATACCAGCTGAAAATTAAACGCTTTGACTACGTGTTCTCCAAAGGGAATATTGATATACTTTCCAGTAGTTGAATTTTTTGTTTAATCTCTCCTTTTCTTTCCATTTTTCTTTTCTAATTGGGCAGAGGATGAGGCGATGGGTAATTACTTTGTGTATATGAACAAGATTAGAAATCTGTCTCATTGGCAGGGCAGGAGTGAGCTACACGGCGCTGTGCTGGCTTTATCAGCCGTGGCTGTTCTTGTTTCAAACCAAATAAATTGTGAGTGAGAACAGAAAAGGCTCTTTGATACCAGCCAGGCAGCCAATTCATACACAGTCAACTGGTTGCGGGGGGGGGGGGGTGCTGACCCTTCAAGGTTCTCTGTTGCTCCTTAAGGTGCTGCTGCTGCTTTCTGTCATGTGCAGAAGCACCAGCATAGACCAGAGAGGCACTTAGGATGCACCTTACACAAAAGGAGGAAAGATTATCTGGCAGCATCTTGCTGGGAGGTAAGAAGGAGCATCTCTTCACGCTTTGCTTGCAAACTTCATAACTGCTTTCATTATCAAGAGTAATCATTTTGTTTTCTATTATGGTGAAATAAATTGGTTAGTCTTTAAGGTGCTGTAAGGCTCTTTGTTGTTTTCTTGCAACAGACTAACACCCCTCCCCAGTGGTGGGATTCAACTAAATTAACAACCGGTTCTATGTCCTTCAGGGCAGCCTTCAGGGCCATCCGCTGCCTTACTTCCCTCTCCCAACCTAAAATTAGCAACTGGTTCTGCACAACTGGTGAGAACTGGCTGAATTTCACCACTGCCCCTCCCCTCCCCTGGATTCTCTTTCTTGAGCAGTTTTGGTCAGCAAAAGTGATGGACAAATGTGACACAATGGCTTAGTGACAGAACCGGGGCATCCTGGACAATTGCGACTCAGCCATATGCGTCCCAGTATTGGACATTTGAGTCCCTTTGTTTTGCATCCTGGACATTCGTATCCCAATATATGTACACTCAGGAAGGTAGTGGAGGACAGGGAGGCCTGACGTGCTGTGGTCCATGGGGTCACGAAGAGTCGGACACGACTTAGCGACTGAACAACAACAAAATATGTACACTGTATTTATATTGGGGTGCAATCCTGACCAACTTTCCAGCACCAGAGAAAGGGTGATGCAGCTCCAACATAAGGGAACAAACATTCCCTTAACTTGAGGAGGCCTCCGTGACTGCCCCCCCAACTGCAGGATGTAGCATGTGCCCCACTTGCACAGCTATGTCAGTGCTGGAAAGTTGGTTAGGATTGCACCCGTATATGTACTTCTTGTTGTTAAAAAGCAGAGGTAGGGCTAGGACTGAGGTGGAATAAGAGGGATATGATATATAAAATGGAGTTTGTTGCCCAGTTATAATGGGGTGCAAATGACTGGGTGCAAAAAACACAGACACAAATGATCAGGGATGCCAACCACCAGGACACGTTGGACAAGGATGAAATGGCTCAGGCTGCCAATTCCCTTGTACTTAATCCTTTGATGGATTTTAAAGTTCCCTGTTTTACACTTGAGGATGTGAGAAACTGAGAACTGCCAAAACAGAGAGTTCCAAAGGGGCACCAGGCCAACAAGTCCAACCGTCGACTGAACAGAAGACACTGACCATCTCCCCGCAGATCCCAACCCGCACAGCCCAGACCACCAAGAGCTTCGAGCAGGGAGCAGCTGCCCCAGAACACAACACCAGCCAAGCCAACATCCAGGGAGGATACGCAAGGAAATGAGCTGGCACCAGCACCCCTGGAGTGGCATCTGGCACTGCCTATATCTGCACGCTCGGGGTGGGTGGGGGGTGGGTGGGTGGCTCCTTCCCCAGGGCTCACCACAGGCTCTTAAGCACAGCAGCAGAAGCAGCAGGGAGATCTGCAGAGAGCTTTAGCACCCCACGTCCCTCCCAGCAATCCGGCTTTTACTGCATTCATAATTTACTGTAAGCACAATTGGGATTTTTTTAGACCAAAAGGTGGCATCGACATCTCTAAAAGAAATAAACAAGGCAACTTGCGGAAGGCGTTGCTAGGAGATGTGGTGAGGGCTACTAGTCTGGAGGGTCTAAAAGAGAGGTTCCCAAACTGTGGGTCCGTGGCTCACCGGTGGGTCACAACCCAATTTCCGGTGGGTGGAAAAACTGGCAGGGCAGATCAGGCCGTGTGCATCAAGGGTTAAAACCACCTGGAAACAGGGAAGGGGGCACTGCTGCCCAAGTACCATTACAGCTACAGAGGATGGAGCAGCTGGCAACAGTGGCGGATCTAGGGGATGGCGGGGGGGGGCAAGAGCCCTGGGCGCTGTCTTGGGGCCGTCTAGGGGAGCGCCAGTGGCCCCCGCAACATTGTGCAGGTAGACCTGGGCTCTGGAGCCCAGGTCTACCCATTGGGACCAGCCGCGAGTAGACCTGGGCTCCCTTGAAGGGAGCCCAGGTCTACCCACGGCCGTTTCTAATGGGTAGGCCTGGGCTCCCTCGAGGGGAGCCCAGGTCTACCCTGGGCTCCCATGGGGGCGCACTTCTATTGGGTGCCCCGGGCGCCATTTTGACTAGGTCCACCCCTGGCTGACAATGTGAGGCTTGGCAAAGGTTTGGGAATCCCTGGTCTAAAAGAGTATTAGACGAAATGACGACAGAAAGGTGAGGAGAGCTGAGAGTGGCCAGCAGGCCTCGTGACTCTGTAGAACCTCCATGCTGAGAGGCAGGCTAGCTCAGAAGGCCAGTTGCTTGGGAGGGGCAATGGGGGGAGTGTGGCCGTCATGCCCCGCTGGTAGACTTCCCCTGAGGGAGACGCAGGGCCTGCTCGATCCCACGAGGCTGCAGGGCCACGTGACTGGAGAACGCCACTGCCAGGACCTGTTCAGCTTCTGCAGCGCGGACCTTCCTACTAATTTCCCCTCCCTGAGAGTTGCTTCCCCCCCCCCCCGGTTCCAAGCAGATGGAGCCTTGTTGTCTTTCATGGGCTCAGCGTGACAAAAACGTGGGGGGTCCAATGGAGTTTCTGTTGTCTTGATGGGCTGATGACGGTTGCTTAGCAACGTCCTGACAGAATTCATTCTGGGAACTGTTTGTGGGATGAGTGATATTCCTGACTACCCCCGACTGCGGCAGTGTGCACGGGGTGGGGGGGGCACACGGTCCAATAGTGGGTCACTGAGATGACCCCTCCCAGGAGCAATGAGCCCCCTGGCCCCACAGACTGGCCCGCTGGCCACCACGTCTCCTTGGGCCTGCCCGGAAAAGGCCGGCACCCTCCCCCCCCAGCTAATGGCGGCAGCAGAACTGGAACACCTCGAACACAATGGGCAGGCCTCGCAGTGCTTCCCTCGTGACCGCCACAACCACCTTGTACGGCACTGAGCTCCCCTCTCTGCCACTACCCAATCTAGCAGGGGCCTGGGCTCACTGCCCCCCACACCCTCCCCCACTTACTAGCAGTGGCTCCTCCCCCCTCCCCATTGGCAAGTGGGGAGAGATTTTGCCAGACTTTTTCCCTGGCAGCAGCTCCTCTCTCAACCGCCAGCCTATGGGGAGCATACCCAAGAGGGCCCCCAATAACGCAGTGGGAAGACACTCCCACTCAGAGGTGTGGGGCATGGGGGCAGCACAAAGTCTCTTGGCCAGCAGGTGCCACCACTGCCACTGCTATGGGGTGTGGCTCCCAAACATGACCGTTTCTGTTGCTTGACCTTGCAAAACATCAGTTCAAGAGCACCCCTTGTAAGGGTTAGAACAGGACGCTTTCCTGCCTCTGTGGAAGGAGATGCCTCTTGGTCTGCTCCACATCTGGAACATGGAGTCCTCTGCCTCGTTGGTCAGCTCTACCCCTAAAGTACCCCAAGCCCCACTGATACGGTCAGGGAGCAGAACAGCCTCCTCAGGCCGGGCTGAAGCAGACACCAGGCTGGGCAGCCAACGGCCACCGTCTAGTTTCCCACGTTGATTAAAACAAACCAGCTGCATCACTGGCTGCAGCTCTCTGGTGTTGACCCATGTAGAAGTTCCGAAGGAACAGCCTGGATGCGACCGTTACGCTGTTAGCAACACGGACCCGGCGGAGATTCCAACAAGCTCTGCAGGACACACCAGGGGCTTCTGCCAGTCACTGCAAAATTCTACACTGACACATTCGAAAACATTTGAAGAACACTTTGCATGAACTAGCCAGTGACCACTGAACCTTGGTTCCACTCCTAAGTAGACAGGGCTCCAGAGGTGGACTGGGGGGTGGGGAATGGGGGGCCCCTCAGATGATCCATGACAGCTCTAAATGTGCAAAACCCTTCGACCCAAGACAACAGCAGAGGGAGTCTACACACACCACGCACACATTTCTCCTTGAGCCTGAATTTCATCGTGGACCACCCAGCTGCTACTGCACAGCCTTTGTAAACAGGTAAGACTGCAATCCTCACCTGGAGTCCATGTGCCAGCCTCCCTGACCCAGAGAGTGGTCCAAACGCACTTTATAGTACGGTTACGTGCCAGGTTAGGATTGCACCCTAAAACACACAAGAAAGTTTGCTTTGCCTCGACAGCAGACGATGGCGTTCTGCACGCTGCCACAAGCATTTTTTCTTTTTTTAAGGATGGCTATACAGGCTCCTAAATAGATGGACTGGAGCTTTCTCAGCCCCCTCAAAATACGCCCCTTCCCTCCCCACCTCAGGCACCCCAGGCCAATTTCCCACTCCATTGCAACTTCTTCAAGGCCTTCAAACCTGGGCCTCTGCAAGGGGTCAGGGGGGAACAACGTTTCTGTGGGGACATTTCTTCCCTTCTTCATTGGATCACAATGTCTACAAATGACGCTATATAAAACCATGCAGGCTTACACAAAACGTGACTGCTCGCCTTCACACAATATGCGGCATGCAACTGAGGGAGGCTTCTCTGAGATCCCAGGAAATGTCCAGCTCCCCTCCTTGGTTCTTGGGCCCCCTTTTTGACACCCCCATGCAACGTCCCCCCCTGCACCCCTCTCCCAGACCCTGCTTCAAGCCCTGGGAGCAGCCAGTAGCAGTGGCGGACTCCAGCGCTTGCCCCCTCCGCTGCTGCCCGCTTCTTCACACACCTCCTTGTGAGGATTTGCCGCAGCAAACGAGCTGGCTGGAGCGGGCGCTGCTCGCTCAGGTCTGGCCAGGCAGGCAGCTGCGCGGCCGAGTTTCTCAGGCACTGCCTGACGGACGCAGCCACTGATCCAGCCTGGCAGCTCTTTGGAGGAAAGTGTCCTGCACTGCCGCAAAGTGAAGGGGAACAAGCACACGCCGCTCCCCCTGGGGACGCCCAAGACAACCGAGCCCTGCGACGGGCCTGTCACCAGCCCATCCCTGCAAGCCGGGGGCACAAAGCGTCAGGGAGGCGAGGAGCGGCGACCAGGCAGGCCAAGCCGGGGGAGGCAGCAGGAAGGCAGCAGGCAGCACGGAGCCCTTGTGCCAGCAGTGCCTGCCCTTTGAGGCCGCTTTTGCTACTCCCCCTGGGACCAGGGGCTGCGATGGAGAGTGAGCCCAGGACAGGTCCTCAGGGGAGGGGGGCTGAGAGCAGAGCCAATGGGGCCTCGCCCTCCTCACCCACAGCACATGGACACGGAGAGGAGGATGGAGGGGACAATGAAGGCAGCTCTGGAGGGGAGGGGGGCCAAGGGCAAGGCAACCCGAAAGAGGGCAGTGCTGAGGGCATCACATGGGGCACTGCATCCAAGCCAGGCACACCAGGGGGACTAGTCAGGGTGGGACCCCCCCCCGGCAGGACCTCCCTGCTTTTCTTGGGGAGGGAGAGCATCCTGGAACTGCAGGCTCCAGCAGTGCGGCACGAGCCTCAGGAGATGCTGGTTGTCACCTCTTGGCTTCCATGGCAACGAGGAGCCGCCTGTGGTCCAGCAAGAACTTTTTACCATCACTCAAGTCGTTTGGGGAGAAAAAATAGCTCGGAAGCAACAGCAACTTCAGCCACCCCAGGAAGGCGGACAAAGAGCCTCCGGCGCAAGCGGCAGGGAGGCCCCGGATCGGTCCCTCTTTGGGGCCAGGCACTGTTGGGCAACCGCAGCCCCCAAATGTGTTCATCGGTGGGGGAATGAGGGGGAAGCCAGAGGCTCTCCAGGGAACAGCTACCGGGGCTCAGCCAGGCCCACAGCGCTGCTCAAAGGGGCTCTCTGGGGAAGGGCTTCCACCCACGCACCCCTGGCCTTGGATTGCCTGTGGGCATCCCGCAAGGCACCTGCCAGACCGGAAGCAGGATGCTGGGCCAGGTGGGCCTCAGGACTGGCCCTGTAGGGTGCTCCTCACATTCCCTCGAGCAGGCAGAGGGACTGGTGTGGCAATGAGGCTCCGGAACAGCAGACCAGGCCAAGGATGCTCGTCGCAGCCCTTTCTGCAGCCCTGAGTCATCCCAGCCACAGGAGACAAAAGATTTGCAGGCAGGGACCTGCAATGCCGCAGGGCGGTGGGAGCCCTCTGGGACGAGCGACGGAGGACAAAGCTGCTCCCTTTAATCACAGGGAAGCTGTTCCGTACTGTTAAGGAGGACTGACATGGCCAGAGGAACACCTCCCCCCCCCCGCAGTGGTCGTCTCCAGGGCTGTCTGCATGGGAGTCTCCTCCAGGATGAGGACCCCACCTGTTCACACCTGGCCCATTAAGGTCCACTCCCTGCAGCCACAGCCTCCACAGGTGCCCAACTGCAGGTGCTGCTGCTTTCACGTGTGGTTGCAATGATCCAATCAACCAGGCTGGAACCTGAACCCCCCTGTTGAGGGGGTGACGGTGAGCAGGTCGGGTTCATCTGCACACAGCGTGGGCCCAGGGCGTCCACATCCTGTGCTTGCCGATGGGCCACCAGCGCCTCCGAGGGGAACTACACCGCCCCGTGAAGGTGGCACACTAGAGGGCGAAGACACCCCTAGAGAGACGGGTATCTTGGCAGGCCCACCCAGGCCCTGCCCCCTGTCCCTGCCTCCTTCCTCCTTGTCCTCCTTTCTGAGCCACCCACCAGTCCATCAGGCCCGCTCTGCAGGCACGGCTCAGCCTTCCCCGGGCCCCCTGCCTGCCCCTCTCCACAGGGTCCTCTGCCCTGACAAGGTCAGTGCTGGGCTGGGAGCGGGGGCAGCACCAGAGCCGGGCCAGCCAGCCTGCTCCGCCAGCCCTGCCGTCGTGGTTGCACTGCACACTGTGGATGTCACCTCTCGGCCGCTCTCAGCGGCAGGAACAGGCGCATGTCGAGAGAGACGGTTAGCGTGACAGGGACAAGTCGTCACCACGAGCACCAGGCAGCAAAGCCTCGCGCCCCTGAGCCCTGGTGACAGAGAGGGGAGTCGGAACGCATCGGAGACAGTCTGTCCGGAGGGGATTGTTGCCGCTCCAACAAGCTGGGTCCGGCCGCCAGATCCCTCCGCCCAACTCCCCGCCTCGGCCTTCCCAGCAGCAGCAGCAGCAGCAGCAGCAGCAGCAGCAGAGAGCGTCATCGCACCACGTCCATGTCAATTCCCTCGGATGCCTCTGAAGGGCTGAGACTGAGCAGATCAGCCTTTGGCTAGGAAAGGTGCCGCGGCGATGCTGCCTCCTGACACCTGTCACTCAGCGAATGACAGGCGGCTGCTCTGAAGCCGCTCCAAGGGCCAAGGCAGGTGCAGGTGCATCAGCCCTGAGTCACTGAATTGGAAGGGACCTACAAGGTCATCTAGTCCAGCCTCCTGCCTGCAGCAGGAAATCCCTCTAGAGCATCTCCAGCAGGTGCCTGTTGAGACTCTGCTTGAGGGTCTCCGGGGAGGGAGAAGCCCCTCCCTCTCTCAGTCCCGATCAGCACCCAAGAGGTGGCCAGGCTGGGCTGTCTCCATGGCCAAATCCTGTTTCAGAGAGAAAAAGAGGACCTGGAATTGGCTCTGAAAGCATTGCGTGTGTGGCCAGCCTTTGGGGTGTGGACGGGCTCTCCTGCCCATGTGAACTGGGGCAACAGTGCTGGAGGGGGGCGGTCAGGGGCTTCGAAAGCAAGAACTTCAGCCACCTCCCTCACTGCCCCCTGAGATGCCTTGACTGGGCAGATGGCAGGAGAGACTGCTGAGTCCCCGGTGCTCAGGCCCTGGCAAGACACTGCAGCCGGCCTTCACCTGCCAATTTTGGACCAGCGCAGAGCCCAGAGGGTGGCGAGGCTGAAACGGAGCAGGAGGCAGAAAGACTCCAGGCAGACTCCAGTCCGGGCTGTGCTTCTGGGCAAGACACACCCAATCAAGAGCAAGCAGACAATGCTGGCGGGGGAGGGGGGAGTGGTACAAACCTGTGACAGGCAACACTTTGGTAACGCGCACCGACCCCCTTTCCGCTGGGGGCTGCCACTTTTTTTGCTTTGAAAAAAGATAAACCTGGCACACCAGTATTGCACTGGATCAACACCACACCTCTGGCAACCTCTGTCCAACAGTGGAACAACTCTGGGCATGCGCAGAGTACTTTGTCCCTCAGACAGAAAGCCATATTTTTTAACTCCATGTAGAGGCAGTTCATCGTCAAGGAAAGTGCATCTCCGAGAACCTTTCCCTTTGAAAATCCAGCTGGCAGGCCACTTGATACAGAAAGCAGGGACAGAATATGAAATCCTCCTCACTCCATTTTTGTTCCCTGGCTTTCCACCCGCGTGTTCTGGGAACTGGCCAGTTTTCAACCTTATCCAAAGAAAAGACTTGAGGAGAGGAGAGGAGAGGAGAGGCTGCCTGCAGTCCTACCCGCCATATCCAAAATATTGGCCGACTCTTCCCTTCTCAGAGGCTGTGGCATTCAAACGTGTCATCCCTTCCCTGCGTCTTCCTCCCTCGGACCCGAATGCTAAAAAGTGTCACTCCTGACTCCCATCTGAGCCGACAGCCGCCTCCACTTCCCCAGTGCGGGGAAATAAATCCCCGGCGATTAGGGAAGCACAAGGGTTAATTAATTGCTGCCAAAGCCATTTCAGGTACTTGGCTGGAAGCCGTCCTGTAAAGTGTTTTGGACGCGGATGATGCTTTTTCTGGAGACGCGACGCTACGTTTGATTCATCCGTCCAAATGAAACCTGGAAACCTTTGAAGGGGCGGCGGCAGCAGGCTTCCGGAGAACGCAGGGCAGGCACGAAAGAAGGTGCCACGGCTGCGGTTTTCAAAATGAAAACTGGAGAACCTTCAAAAAAGAAGCCCATTGTGGCTGTTATCTGCCAGGCCCTGGTGGGAAAGCGGTTTGACCTCCATTAAGCATCTATTCAAATTCCTCCAGGATGCAAAAGGAGGGAGAGCGCTTTGCTCCTGGCGGAAAGCTGAGTAATCTCCGTCCTCTCTCCAGTTGTTGTTGTTGTTGTTCAGTCGCTAAGTCGTGTCCGACTCT
>JAJKFI010000017.1:1059640-1082879 GCA_029204185.1 Lerista edwardsae | reverse complement strand
TCCCAGCAATCTTGATTCCAGCTTGTGAGTCATCCAGCCCTGCCTTCATCCAGCCCTGCCTCTCTCCAGAGCTGTCTGCAAAAAACGAGTCCTGCGAGCGAGCGAGAGGGGCAGTGACAATGGAGGCTCGGACGGAGCCAGCTCCCCCCTTCCCTGCGTGTTCTTTGAAACCTCGACTCCATGCCAGGCACAGCAAACCGTCTGCCAAGGAAACCGCTCAGCACCAAAACCACCAAAACCACCGGCGATGTCAAAATGAGGCCACAGACCTCCTTCTCCACCCGCTCCCCTTTCAGGCTCCAACGAGTAGTAACACAGCTGGCTGTAACTGCTGGACAACACTGCTGACTCCCTTTCCTGGGTGGACAAGCATGGAGCTTTGCCAGTGGCGTTTCTACAGGGAAGGCAAAGCTCTAAGTCTTGCAAGAAGCCTTACCTTGCATGGAAATCACTCCTCTCCTGCACCGTTTTAGCCAATCTTGGCATTGCTTACTGGCTACAGCTGCAAGGGAGAGGGGGGATTTACATGGCAGGGTAAGGCTCCTTGCAACACTTAGAGCTCTGCCCTCCCTGTAGAAATGCCTCTGAGCTTTGCCATCTACGAACGCTCTGTCAGGTTACTCCAGATCTACCCACCCCCCAACAATGTTACAAGCAATTAGGCTACATCCGAGATGAGCCCAGTACAGTACAGTACCTTTGCCACACACCCCAGAGCTTTCACGAGCTGATTAGAGGCACTTTTCAACTCAGCCATTTTATAAAACGGCTTTAAAAAACAAAATTGAATAAGTTCAGCTCTTAGGCTGCATTGAGCTTTGCAGGATCTAGGCCACACACAGCACTCTGACTGCTTTGCACATTAATTACTACAATACAGGTTAAATCTGAGCACCTCCGTATCTCAGGTAGTGATAAAATGCCTCAAGGCCCAATCCTACCCAGTTTTCCAGCCCTGATGTCGCAATCCCAATGGGGTGTGCAATGCATTCTGTAGTGGAGGGGGAGTCAGGGAGGCCTCCTCAAGGAAAGGGAACGTTACAGTCAGAGGCAGATCTAAGGGGGGGGCAAATCTGTAAGTTTTGCAAGAAGCCTTACCTTGCAGTGGAAATCACTCCTCTCCTGCACTGTTCTAGCCAATCCTCACAGGGAACAGCAACATCTTGGCATTGCTTACTGGCTACAGCAGCAAGGGAGAGGAGGGATTTACATGACAGGGTAAGGCTCCTTGCAAAACTTACAGATTTCCCCCCCCCCTTAGATCCGCCTCTGGTTACAGTTGATACAGCGCCAGAAACTTGGAAAGGATTGGGTCCTTAGGCTGCAATCCTATGCACACCATCCTAAGAGTAAGCCCCATTGAAGACAATGGGACTGACTACTTAGACAACCATGTGTTGTTATTTCCACCCCTCTAATTTTAACCCTTTTTGGCACATCTCATCATTCAGAGGCTTCTGCGATGGCTCAGCTGCCTGAAAACTACTTGGACAGCTTCCTACAGTCAGTCCTGTGTTTGAAATGCCATTCGCAATAGACAAGCCTCCTACTGAGATTGCCCTGTGCCCACCAACTGGGAAGCCACCTGAAAAAGGGTGGGAGAAGCTTCCTCCCTTCCAATCAGGCACCTGATGACATCATCAACCCAGGTTTCTATGCATGCCGATTCAGAAGTAAGTGCCACTGAGTTGAAAGGAAGTCACTCGGAAGTAAGTGTGCCTGTCAGAGGTTCTTAAACCTTTGAGCACTGGGACCCACTTTTTAGAAAGATAGTCTGACTGGGACCCACCGGAAGTGATGTCATGGCCAGAAGTGCTGTCATTGTGATGCCAGAGCCTGCTGCTTTCCTGAGAACGAAGCAATCTTCCCATGTTTTCAATATAGCTGCTCTAGGTGTTTTGCGACCCACCTGAAATTGGCTCACGATCCACTGGTGGGTCCCAACCCACAGTCTGGGAACCACTGGTGTAGATGATTGCAGCCTTAAGGTCAAGCACATGAATGCTTTGTGTGTTTGGCCAGTTCTGATGTTGGAACTGGCTGCTAAGCACACTCACCAGTAAGTACGGAAGGCCAGGATGCACGTAGCTAGCAGTGGGGGCTGTATTTCTAGCTCAACAAAGGAGGGAATTACTGTTGTTTTCTTTGCTCTGTCCACTCCAAGCCAACCTGCAAACGTCACCAGTCTGGGGAGGCCTTTACTTGGGCTTGTGTGTGCTTTGCTCTTAAGGAGCTAACAGGCTCCCCCAGCAGGGCATTCCTAGTTACTGCACCCAATTTGGTCAAGCTGTCCCTTTGCATCTATCCAGCCAAGTGCAAGCACTTTCCGTAGCCTCCGTGTTGCACTTTTCTCTACTCCAGGCGGCCTTAGCGGCTGTGTGGCCCAATGCAAAGCATTTCTGCAGGGGCACCCTACTGACGAGGATGAGTAGCAGTGGCGAAGAATGTCCAACTTCTTCCAGGGTGGCTTATTCCAAGCCAATAAGGCCCAGGGGTGGGTGGACTGGAGGGCTGTCTGGCAGGAATGCTCTGCTTGCTGTGCTCTCCCAGCAACACCTTGGCATGAAGGATTCCAGGCCAGAGCATCAGCTACAGGGTGAGGTGCCTGCTGCAGGGGCTCCAGTTGCTGTCCCTGTGCGGGGCCCCTCTAGGCACAGAGCTCAATCTGGCCCACAATGGCCCTGCTCATTCCCACATTCCGGCAAAAGGAATTACTTTTCTTCTGGGCTTTTAATAGCAGGTTATACTGGAACTCCTCGGCTTCCTAGACCATGTTCACTGCTAATTCAGTGGGGTGTCAGGTCTGGTCCCTTGTAGATGCAACTGTGGTGTGGTTTCAAACAAGAATGACTGAGGGCACAATCCGAACCTGGAGCAAGGCCGGCCCAGTGAGGCCAGCAAAGTGTGGCGAGCACCAGGGCCCCCGTAAAGCATGTTGGGACCACTCTCGGAGTCAGGGAGGATGGCACACGTCACCCTCTGTCTCAGAGGGTGATCCAAACATACTTAAGAACATAAGAACGTAAGAAGAGCCCTGCTGGGTCAGGCCAAAGGCCCATCCAGTCCAGCTTCCTGCATCTCACAGCGGCCCACCAGGTGCCCCAGGGAGGCATGAGACAACAAGATGCTTGCATCCTGTTGCCACTCCCTTGCACCCGGTACCAGTAGCCCACCACCTTTGTAAGGAAGTTGCACAATCCATCATTGCCTATAGCCCACGATGGACTTTTCTTCCAGAAATCCGTCCAATCCCCTCTTAAAGGCATCAAGACCAGATGCCATCACCACCTCCTGTGGCAAAGAGTTCCACAGACTAACCACCCGCTGGGTAAAAAAGTACTTCCTTTTATCTGTTTTAACTCTCCCAACCCTCAGTTTGAGCGGATGCCCCCTGGTTCTGGTGTTTTGAGAGGGAAAAGAACATCCCTCTATCAACTCTATCCCTTCCATGCATAATTTTGTATGTCTCAATCATGTCCCCCCTCAGGCGCCTTTTTTTCTAGGCTGAAGAGCCCCAAACGCTGCAGTCTTTCTTCATAAGGGAGGTGCCCCAGCCCCGTAATCATTTTTGTCGCTCTCTTCTGCACCTTTGTGGCATGCCGGTCAAACGTTGCTGGCCTGAATGTGCCGGCCTAACTTCAGGTTAGGATTGCACCTTGAGTTCTGTGCTGTCTTGGGAGGAGAAATTTTTTTTCCCCCAGATGGCCCTCCTGTCCTCTGCCTGGATTCCTTCGCCTGGGGTGACGGCAGCAGAGAGATCCAGTAAATCATTGCAGACAAAGAAGGGGTGTGCTGAGGGCTAAGCACTAGGTGCTGTTTGCCTCGGCCAGCCTCCAGCTTCCCTAGCAATTGTCTTCAGCCTCCCGCTACAGAATCCAACATTCAGCCCACGGAGAGTGTCAATATTAGCAGTCATCCTGCAGCTAAAGTGAGGTAGCCCAGATGCTATGCTGAGAAGCTCAGGGAAACAAGGAGTACGCAATATGTGAAACCAGCCACGCACGCACACACGCACGCACCCTAGTATAGCACAACTATTTCTTGCTCGCTGGAAAACTCCAGCCCAGGAGAAGGCAGCTGGTGAAATGGCCAGCGCAGCTCCCTGAAGTCTGCCTCAGCGCATGCTTCATGGGCGCGCTGGGCCTGCGGACTGTTCCGGCTGCTCAGGAGACCAGGTGGGTCTCACCGCTCACACCGCCTCGGCTGCCAAAGCAAAACGGTTTCCTCCGGCTCCTGAGGCGGCCCCTGCGCGCGCTGAGCTTCTCTGGCCTTGCCTCTTCCAGGAGGTCGTGCGCAACTTTCACTTTGGGACGGACTGCTGCAGACCACCCGCTCAGGCCACTGTTCATAGGGGAGTCTGGCACACGGGACCAGGACGGGCAGGATCGGAGCACTGAGGGTTTGACCACAGAGCCAGTGTCGCAATGGCGCTACTGGTGGCTGGAGACGGTAAGCAGTGGCGGTCTCACAAGGCGAGTGGCTGAGCTGGATTTTCGGAAGTTCCACTTCTGCATGAAAACTCCCACTCTGGCTAAGAATGCGGGACTGTTCCTTGGCAGAAGTGAGCCTGTGAGGCTGGGCGATCCTGCCCTGAAGCATCAGTGGAGACCCCTGAGGACCTGGCAGCCCTGGGAGATGGCCACTACGCACCACTACGCGAGTACCGGTTCCTAGAAGTTGAGCTGGCCCCGCCCACTCGAAGCTGGCCCCATCGGCTGGTTGGCTCAGCAGCTGCGCATGCGTACTGCATGCCCACAGCCATTGCCTGCACTTTCTGTGAGGAGGCAGGCAGGCAGGCAGGCAGCGTGGTGGTGGCGGCAGCAGCGGCAGCAGCGGCAGCAGCGGAGGGAGAGGACCGGAGGCGGTGGCAGCAGCAGCAGCAGCAGCAGCAGCAGCGGCAAGGGAGACCCGGGAATAAGGCAGCAAGCATGAGAAGGTAGGCTGCCTGGGGCTCCCGCTCCCTCCAGCCATGCAGATCCAGCGTCTCGGTTCCTCCTGCAGCCTCCCCCCAGCCCCAGCCCCCATGTGGTCTTTTTTTGGTCACCCATTCCCCCTCCTGCTCCTTGCCCGCTCCTTGTATATCCACATCTCTAGAAAGCAAAGCAATAGAAGTTAAATCAACACTAACCACAAGCGGAAGTTATTACAAACATGATCACATCCACAGCAACAATCATGACATCACTTCCTGCCACGACTTCCTGCCACGACATCACTTCCTGCCACGACATCACTTCTGGCTTATGACATCACTTCCGGTGGGCGGACCCCAACAAGTGCCAATCAAAAGTGAGTACCTGTTCCTAAATCATTTGGATGACACCACTGGAGATGGCCCTGGGACCACCCAGCTCCCTCTTCCCAAGGCCCAGCTCCCCGTTGGTCCTTCCTGCTTCCCTGCCTGGCCCCTGCCATGACTGCAAGCGGAGGTTGGCGCAGAGAAGGGCCCTGTCCAAGCCAGGTTCCCTGCATAAAACGAAGGTGTGAGGAAAACGACCGTCTCCAGCAACACGCGCATGAGCTCCCGCGGACGGCAGGACCCTGCTGTGGCCCCAGAGGGGGAATCGCGCTCATTTTCACTTCTCTCCACATCTGACAGATGGAAATAGGTGCCTTTGCTTTTCATTATCACAGCCCAGAGAGGGAGCACAGGGGACACTTCCATAGCATTTGCCAACAGTCTGGAAGCTGCACTTCCACATGCATACTTTCCTGCCCTCAAGAGGTGACGTACGTACTGGGAGAGAGGCTGGCTATGGTCACCTTGTGCCCCGTGGCTTCCCCACAGGCCAGAGCGGAAAGATTTTCAGAGGCAGCCATTGCACATACGCATGGAGGATGGAGAGCTGACAAGCACTCACTGGTGCAGTCTGTAAAGCTATCGTTAGTTTCCCAAAACCTAGGGCAGTTGCAAAGCATGGACTTTGGTGTCCATCGCTGGCCATTTTGCAACTCCTAGCTTGTCTCTTGGGCCGTCACTGGAGTCAATGGGGTGGGTTCAGTTCGGAAGCCGTCAGCCATCAAGGCTCATCGAAGACCCTCCTGCTCCCATTCAAGGCCATTCAGCACAGTGCCAGAGGATTGGAGGATAGCCAATGTCACGCCAATCTTTTAAAAAGGGAGGAGGAGGGACCCTAGAAACCACAGGCCGGTCATCTTAACGTCTGTTCCAGGTAAGACGATGGAAAGCCTCATCAAAGATAAAATCCTAAAACATGTAGAGGAACAAATACTGCTGAAGGAAAGTCAGCATGGCTTCTGTAAGGGTAAGTCTTGCCTCACAAACCTTTTGGAATTCTTCGAAAAGGTCAACAGGCAAGTGGATGTGGGTGAACCTGTGGATATCATATACCTGGATTTTCAGAAGGCGTTTGACACTGTCCCCCACCAAAGGCTGCTGAAGAAACTTCACAGGCAGGGAATAAGAGGGCAGGTCCTCTTATGGATCCAGAATTGGTTGAGGGCCAGGAAACAGAGAGTGGGGGTCAATGGGCAATTTTCACCATGGAGAGAGGTGAAAAGCGGAGTGCTTCAGGGATCTGTCTTGGGGCCGGTGCTTTTCAACTTGTTCATAAATGACCTGGAGACAGGGATAAGCAGCGAGGTGGCCAAGTTTGCAGATGACACAAAACTTTTCCGGGTGCTGAAAACCAGAAGGGATTATGAAGAGCTCCAGAAGGATCTCTCCAAGTTGGGGGAATGGGTTAGGGTTGGCAAAATGGCAGATGCGTTTCAAAGTAGACAAGTGCAAAGTTATGCACATTGGGGCAAAAAATCAAAACTTCACATATAGGCTAATGGGTTCTGAGTTGTCTGTGACAAGATCTTGGACATCTTGGACAGCTCGACACACTGGGTGTCGACCCAGTGTGCGGCAGCAATTAAGAAGGCCAATTCCATGCTGGGGTTAATGAAAAAAGGGGTTGAGAATAAAACAGCCAATATTATCATGCCATTGTACAAATCGATGGTAAGGCCACATCTAGAGTATTGTGTACAGTTCTGGTCACCACATCTCAAAAAGGATAGTGGAGCTGGAAAAGGTGCAGAAGAGAGCGACAAAAATGATTTCGGGGCTGGGGCACCTCTCTTCTGAAGAAAGACTGCAGCGTTTGGGGCTCTTCAGTCTGGAAAAAAGGCGCCTGAGGGGGGACATGATTGAGACACACAAAATCATGCACGGGAGGGACAGAGTCAATAGAGGGATGTTCTTTTCCCTCTCTCACAATACCAGAACCAGAACCAGGGGGCATCCGCTAAAACTGAGGGTTGGGAGAGTTAAAACAGGTAACAGGAAACACTTTTTTACCCAGTGGGTAATTAAGCTATGGAACTCCTTGCCACAGGAGGTGGTGATGGCATCTGGCCTGGGTGCCTTTAAAAGGAGACTGGACAGATTTCTGGAGGAAAAGTCCATCGTGGGCTATAGGCCATGATGGGTTGGGCAACCTCCTTACATTAATAGTAGGCTACTTCAGAGTGCCGGGTGCAAGGGAGTGGCAACAGGATGCAAGCATCTTGTTTTCTACTGAGCTCCCTGAGGCACCTGGTGGGCCATTGTGAGATGCAGGAAGCTGGACTAGGTGGGCCTTTGGCCTGATCCAGCAAAGGGGCTCTTCTTAAGTTCTTATGTAAGACTTCTCAGCAACTGGCAGGAATATCGAACGGCCATGAGGGGTTGGGGTTTTGTCGCATTTCCCTCATCAACGCAGCGTCATCAACCCGCATTTCACAGGTTCCACTGGGCTTGTTTTCCGGTCCGCAGGCCAACCGTTTTCCAGCGTGGACACGTGAAGCTGTCCCTGCTGGTTCAGACACTTGGTCCCTCTGGCTCAATCCTGCCTGCATTGGCAGCTCCGCCCCCCAGGCTTTCGGCTTTCCTGGCCTTACCTGGAAAGGCTCCCAGGATTGGAGCCTGGAGGAGGGAAGGGCTGCCCCTGCAGGGCTGGGTTGTGTGCGTGCCCTCTGCTGTTTGATTCTGCCCCGCCATTATGCTGGCAGGAAGAAATCTGGCCCTCGCTGGCCATCCTGACCCCGTTTCTGAACAGAGGAATCTGCCGTATTGCAAGTCTCGCTATCAGGGCACAATCCTGACCCGCTTTCCAGCACCGACACAGCCGTGCCACTGGGGCAGGGGCTGCATCCTGCAGCGGAGCAGAAGTCACGGAGGCCCCCATTTCAACGTTTGCTCCCTTCCTTCAGAGCCGCATTGCCCTCACCCCGGTGCTGGAAAGTTGGTCAGGGTTGTGCCCACTGTCTAGAGCGAGCCCGATGCTGTCTGCCAGCCGGATGGTGCTGGCTCCCCAAGGAGGGATCTTTCACAGCTGGCCAGCGGAGATCCTCAGGATTGGACCTGAGCCCTTCTGCAGGGAAAAGAGGCCCTTCGTCCCTGAGCTCTGGCCCTTCCCTTTGCTTAGTCCTGTGAGCGGAGCCTGGAGGATGCTCTTCATGTCCTCCCCACTGAGGAGCCTGGGTGTTGCTCCCTGCTCTCCACTGCCCAGGGAAGCATCCGTCATCACGGGGTGAATGCTCCAGCAGGACAGTCAACGGCCGCTTGGCTGCTGACTTGCAGTGGGAGCTGCCAAGAAACCCACACGAATCCCGGCCAAGGGCTGGTCATTTTCAACAGCGTCAGCTTTGGCGAAAGCATGGCAAACATCCCCTTGCCGGAGAGCTTCAGTACAACCGTCTCAGTTCCGGGCCCCGACCTGTGCTCAGGGGCGGGGGGAGGGGGGGACTGCAGTCCTTTCCAGCAGAGGATCATGTGTTGGGCCGAAGGGATTACCAGCTCAGAGACAAAATCACTTGCAGATCAAACGATGCCAGCCCGAGAGACTGCAGTCAGCTTGCTCGTGTCAGGGGACGGAAGGGGATCTTTGTGGCCGGCAGGTAATCCGGGCGTGTGGACGGCTTTGAGCTGCCTGGAATTAAGACACTTGTCACTGTGCTGGGGCAGATAAGGCCCCCCTGCACAGAGCCTCGTCTCCCTGCACAACGGCACGAGCAGAGGCTGGGGGTGTGGGTGCTGGATACACAGGGTGAGGTCGGCATCGCTAAGGAGGTGCTGCCCCCAGTTAGTATCCAGAACAAAACAAGTTCCATGCTTTTGTTTTCTTTGAAGCATTTATCCCTTGCTTCTCCAAGTTCCTCAAAGACGTCTGCGATAAATCCATCCCACTTACTAATCATGTAACAGTCAAGAAACAAAATTGACAATTTGCAGCAAAGAAGCCTGTTTGCCCTCCAGCAAACAGCCAGTGACCAAGGGGTCCCCAGCCCCACCCTGTCCCAGAAGCCTGCCCCAGGAAGCAAGGCGGGCAGAGCTCCCAAATCTCCACCAGGGAGCAGGCCAGTTTCCCCTGCGGGCAGCTGACTCCAGATCTTTGGGGCCAATGCAGGAAAGCCTCCTGCTGCCCACCAAACCAGGCTATGTCCAGGGGGGGGGATTCTAAGGAGGGTCCTGTGAGAAGCCTAAGCAGGCTGGAGCTGGCGTGTTGGAAGGTGGGTCTCCTCCTGCAGGCACCACCCCACACCTGACACGCACACCCAGGACTGCACAGGTGGGGAGGCCTTGCTGAGGGTGTCGGCACTCCTGGCTTTATTTGAAGGGACCTGCAGACAAATCAGGGCTCCTTTGGCCACGCAGTCCTTGCACAGGCCAGCTTGCAAAGCGCACCCACTGCAGCATGCGCCGGGGCTTTTTGTCAGTGCACCGCAGCAGGGGCACACCCAGAGGGGCACTGGGGGGCACCCTTGCCAGGCTGCCCCTGCTGACCCACAGGGTGCAGCAAGCCAGAGGCGGGGGGTGACCACAGCCCAATTCAAATGGTCAACGCAGACACCCCGGAGCTGAGGAAGGGCTCTTACGTCTTCATTAGGGGGGCTGCTGCTGCTTTGCATGCCCCCCCTCACGAGACCCGCCTGCTCTCGTTTGCCAGGTGCAGTTCTGTGGCATTTCACTTGCCATCTGCTAAAAAGGGCACGCTTTGCATTCAGCCCCACCCTGGCCTGGTACCACTCATGGCCCTTTGACACCCCCTGCTGCCAGCCCCAGTCCCAGAGCCTTGCCACCTGGGCCCCGATCCACAGTTGGAGAGCCAGCCAGCCAGCCCCCCTTCTGGCAGGTGCCTTCCCCTTCGCGTGGCTGGCAGGCCAGTTGGGATGCCAGCCTCTGCCCAAACGGCACGTCCAAGTGAAGGCTCCCCTCTGCATTCCTAGACCTGGTGGGGGCAGATCCCTGGCAGGCAGAGGCAGATCTAAGGGAGGGCAAAGCTCCAAGTTTTGCAAGAAGCCTCACCTTGCCGTGGAAATCACTCCTCTGCTGCACCGTTTTAGCCAATCCTCACAGGGAACAGCAACATCTTGGCGTTGCTTCCTGGCTGCAGGAGCAAGGGAGAGGCGGGATTTACATGACAGGGTAAGGCTCCCTGCAACACTTAGAGCTTTGCCCTCCCTGTAGATCCGCCTCTGCCGGCAGGATCTGTCCAGGCTCTTTCCAGTGCCACTCCTGGCCTTTGTCCCAGCAGGAAGGAGCCTCCTTCTGTCATCCTGCCCTTGATGGTCCTGGGAAGGAAATGATCCATTCACCCACTTCTTGTGGCTGTCCCAGGCCAGGCCTGGACCAGTGGAGCTCACAAGGCAACTGGTGTGGGGAAGAAGGGAGGCCGCAGCCAAGCAGAGCTATGACTGCTGGGAGTGGTGCACTGTGCAGGTGAGAGGCAGGGGTACGGCCACCAGCCTTTCGCAGATGAAAGGGGCACAAGTGTGTGGACACCTCTCAGACATACACACACATTTTGACACTCCTCATATCAAAGAGGACGGCTTGAGGAGCCCCCCCCCCGATGTTGCTTGATCCACTGCGTGCTACATTCATGACAACGGCCCTTCAAGAGTACTCGACTTCAGAGTAGTGTAATTACAAACAACTCTTGCAAAATCTACAGAGTCTTTTTACACGCGACCACTCCTATCGATAGCGAGCACG
This sequence comes from Lerista edwardsae, assembly GCA_029204185.1. Lineage (NCBI taxonomy): Eukaryota > Metazoa > Chordata > Lepidosauria > Squamata > Scincidae > Lerista > Lerista edwardsae. The sequence goes on along the minus strand of JAJKFI010000017.1, from coordinate 1,071,892 downwards.
TCAAAGAATACAGCTGAATCGAAGCAGCGCCACTAGCAGTGTGCATTTGCCTTTAGATGTCCGGAAGGCACTTGTTCGATAGACTCAGGTGCAAGCAAAACAAACGGTCCCACCATCTGTGATCCACAGTTGAAAGCGAGCCTTGCCAGGGACTGACGTGGCAGGCCGTGCCCTGCACAGCAACCGTCTATTGGTGCGCCTGCATTGACATGCGTGTGCAGCGCTGGCCCAGCTGTGCGGCCAACTGAGCCCATTGCCTCAGGCAGCAGGTCGTCCACCTGTTTGCCCCCACTTCTCCTCCTCCCACTCCCTGGACTGGAACAGGAAGAGGAAATGTGGAGTGGAGTGGAGGGGAGGGGGTGCTGAGCTCAAGCAGTGGCAAGTGGCAGAGGCTGGCACATCTTTGGGCAAGGGGGGCCAGCACGTGGCCGGCTTCCTCGGGCGTCAAGAGCTCCTGGGCTAGTCTTGCGGATGTGCATGAGATACGAGAACAGGAGAGCGTTCCAGGGGTTAGCAAGGTGGGATCAGGAGCCCCCCCCCACTGGCCAGGCAGGCTCTGAGCCTTGCAGTGCCCTGTACCATTGGGGTGGTCCCATGCGGCCCTAGTGCAGGGCTTTGCCCCAGGACACCGTGCAACATGACGCTGGCCTGCACAAGAGGCACCACCCGCCCACTTGGAGATCTCACTGCTTGAGTCCCTGGAGGGAGGCAGCTCCAGCAACTCCCGCTAGCACAGCTTGAACACCCCCCCCCTCCAAAGAGAGAACTGGAGGCAAAGAAGGCAGTGCCTGACCCGGGGCAGGTCTCTATGCAGGCCCCCCTGTCTTGTGGATGCCCCCACCTGCCCTGCTGCCTCCCCAAAGAGCCACCTGGGGAAGGGGGGGGCAGCCATGCCTGGGCTCAGCTGGGAGCCAGACAGCCTCGGCCCGAGGGGGGAGATGGCGGGCAGAGGGCTGGCCTGGCTGCACCTGGGGCAACCTGGGTGGTCCTTTCAGGCCAGGGGCAAAGGCCGGGGAACTCACCAGCCTCCAGGCCCAGAAAGCTCCACGTGGGTCAATAGTGCATAGATCTGAGGAAACTCAGCCTGGCCTGAACCTGCGCACCAATACCTATTTTGCAGCCGTATTGGTGGAGCATGACACTGGAGATGCCTAGGGGCGGAGGACAGAGGCAGGCCGGGCCAGGAGCGCCCCATGGCAAGGCGACGAAACCGCGCCCCCGGCACGTCGCCCTGCCCCCGAGCGTCTCCCCGCCACACCTCCCTGCGCTCAGAAGAGCTCCATTTTGGAGCGTTCCAGGCGCGAGGGAGGGCGGGCGGGCCAAAAGGCGCCCAGACTCCGTGCAATGGCACGCGGACTCGGAGCAATGGCGCCCCACCGCTGCCCGGCGCCCATGCGGCTTGCCATCCATGCCCCCCCCCCGGATCCGCGACTGGCAGAGGACAAATGTTGGGTTGGAAGGCAAAACTCACCGCCACTGCAGCTCCTTTTGGGGGCTGCTATTGGCCCCCTCCAGGCCCCCCAGGATGGCCCTGCATCACGACCCAGCCCCACTTCGCCGGAGAGAATGGCTGCCATCCATCTCAACAAGGCACCTGAGTTGCAATGGGTCTGACAGACCCCACAGCGCCCCAATTTTGAGCTGAAAATTTTTGTTGGGGAAGGTTGTCCCTGCAGTGCTAGGCGTGCACCTTTGTCAGGCTCACAGACAAAGATGTGCACAAAAAGAGGAGAGGGAAGGTGGAGGAGGGCGCTGGGCATCGGCTCCACGAGGCCAGGAAAAAGTGTGCCTGCCCAGTTGGGACGAGACCGACCGTCCCTTCCTGAGACACAGGTGATGACACTTCCCAGAGCTCCATTCCTGCTGGCACATCTCCTGATGGGGGCTCCAGACAGGAGGAGGGGGAGGGAGGGAGTCCAGGCACCGAGGAAGCCTCCTCATTCCCGGCGTCGCAGTAATGTATTATTTGCCCAAGTAGCTTAGCTTGCAAATTTGATTTTGATAATCGAATCACCCAGCAACAGCCTGCAGCTGCAGGTACCACTTTTAATTACATCATCTTTTGTAATAGGATAATGAGACCAGAGCCAAGCAAACGCTTTCTTCCCGAGGTCCTTCTGCCCCAAACCCTGTGCCTGTGGGCCCACTGAAGAGGCCTTAGATCCTTGCATTCCCCAGGCAAGGGGGTGAAAACATCCAAAACGTTTCTGCTCAGGCCCTCTCTTCTGAAAGCAAAAGTCTTGACTCATTGACCCATCAATGGACTGCCCATTCCCCAGCATGCCAGAAGACTAAAATTTGGTGTGGTTGTTGCTTATGGATCACTGATGTGCTATGCAGAAGGTGGTGAACCACCTGTCCAGTGTTCAGTTGATACAGTGATGAACACAAATCAGACAGATGCACCATGTTGAATTCCTCAACCTGCTAGGAACCCAATCCCACCCAACCTTCCAGAGCTGATGCAGCCATGCCAACAGGGCATGCACAGCATCCTGCACCATGGAGCACCATGGAGACCTCCTCGAGGTAATGTTGGTTTCCTTGCCTCCGAGATGCTTTGTGGCTGCAATAGCATTGGGAAGTTGGCTAGGATTGGGCACTGAATCCCTGCCCCCAGAATGCCAGCCCACCAGTTTACTTGCAAGGTCAGTGCACCTAGAATCCTGTCACATCCGTGGTTCCCAAACTGTGGGTCGGGTCCAGTGGTGTCATCTAAATGATTTAAGAACAGGTACTCACTTTTGATTTGCACGTGTTGGGACCTGCCCACCGGAGGTGACGTCATAAGCCAGAAGTGATGTCGTGGCAGGAAGTGACATGAAAAAAGCCCTTTTTGAGGCCTCAGATGATTTTAAACTGACCCAACCGTTGCAACAGTATTCCACAGCACCCCCAGAACATGTGAAGGAGGCCTGGCATCAGGTTAAAACCCCAGAGCAACTCATTTTTCAGTGGCAAGGAAAGGAAAGGCTCCGCTCGCTGCCTGCCTGCCTGCCTGCCTGCCTGGCTCTGAGAACATGCAGGCAACTCAAACGTGCAGGAAATTCAAACGTTGCAGAGGGCGGAGTCGACGAGTGGGCGGGCGAATGGGCAGGGCCAGCTGTAATCCTAGAAACCGGTACTCGCGTACCCCCGCGTACCCCCTGCATGACATCACTGGTCGGGTCCCACCAGTGGGTCGCGAGCCAATTTCAGGTGGGTTGCGAAGCACCTAGAGCAGCCACATTGAAAACATGGGAAGATGGGATGCTGGAAAGCAGGAGGGCTGTGTGGCTGCTTTGTTTATGCCAAGGTTGTAAACAGGCTTCTTTCTTTCTGATTCACTTTGCTCTCGGGAAATGCCTGAGAAATCACCCAACATGGCTGCATTCCTAGAAAAGCAGCAGGCTCTGGTGTCGCAGTGACATCACTTCCGGCCATGACATCACTTCTGCTGTGTCCCAGGCAGATGGTCGTTCTAAAAAGTGGGTCCCAATGATAAAAACTTTGAGAACCACTGTGTTACATCATTTGAATCCACCTTGTAACGGCACACGGCTTCAAATCCAGGTCCTTGGGCACAATGTCATCGAGGCTACAGTTGGCACAGGATGTGCTGAAGGTGAAACTATATTTACTGCACACACCCCAACCATCCCATCAGACTATCCTTTTGAATGTAAAAAAACTGCCCTTCCCATTCAGAGTAGGCTTCATGGTGATTACCACAAAGTCCCAGGGACGATCCTTAAAACAGGCTGGTATCAAGTAAGGCAAGTTGCTTCTCTCGTGGGCAAAGTTGTATTGTGGAGGAAAAGTTCTGGAGGAAAAGTCCATCATGGGCTACAGGCCATGATGGGCTGTGCGACCTCCATACTTTAGAAGGAAGCTACCTCAGCCTGCCAGGTGCAAGGGAGTAACCACAGGATGCAGGCATCTTGTTGTCTTGTGTGCTCCCTGAGGCTTTTGGTGGGCCACTGTGAGATACAGGAAGCCAGACTGGATGGGCCTCCTTTGGCCTGATCCAGTGGGGCTCTTCTTAGGTTCTTCTGCTTATATTGTGTACAATTCGTAGCTATGCCATTCTTTCTATCTTAGGTGTCAGAAAATCACCAGGGTAGAAAGTACAAATCAGTTCAAAGAATGAATACTTTAAGTAGTATGGCGATAAGTACATGAATATTGCACTTTGTCACACCTGGCCATAGAATTCTATCCCCTCTTTGCAAGCTTCTACTAGCCTTCCGTTGAGCTGCTGTGATACCAAAGAACATTCAAAAATATTTTAACTTCTGGGAAGGTGTGTGTGTGAGAAGAACCAGCCATGGAATGCAAACAATAAACGCGGCTGCTGGATGGAAGTGCTGGAGGGAATGGACTGGATTTGGGGAGCAGAAGAGTTAATAAGAACGTAAGAAGAGCCCTGCTGGATCAGGCCAAAGGCCCATCCAGTCCAGCTTCCTGTATCTCACAGCGGCCCACCAGGTGCCCCAGGGAGGCATGAGACAACAAGATGCTTGCATCCTGTTGCCACTCCCTTGCACCTGGTACTCTGAAGTAGCCCACCACCTTTGTAAGGAGGTTGCACAATCCATCATAGCCTATAGCCCACGATGGACCTTTCCTCCAGAAATCCGTCCAATCCCCTCTTAAAGGCATCCAGACCAGATGCCATCGTCACCGCCTGTGGCAAAGAGTTCCACAGATTAACCACCCGCTGGGTAAAAAAGTACTTCCTTTTATCTGTTTTAACTCTCCCAACCCCCAGTTTTAGCGGATGCCCCCTGGTTCTGGTGTTTACAACCTCCTTACAAAGGTGGTGGGCTACTGGTACCGGGTGCAGGGGAGTGGCAACAGGATGCAAGCATCTTGTTGTCTCATGCCTCCCTGGGGCACCTGGTGGGCCGCTGTGAGATACAGGAAGCTGGACTAGATGGGCCTTTGGCCTGATCCAGCAGGGCTCTTCTTACGTTCTTAGGTTCTTTGTGTGCTGCCCGTGGGGCACAGAGCAGCAAGCAGGCCTGGCACTCCCGCCCGGACTCAGCCCCACCCTGGATTGCACAGCACACCTCCAGCCTGGGCACCAGCCCAGCAAACCGGTCTCCGTCCCTTGCCCTGGCGGGGGCCTCTCACGCCCTTCTCCTGCTCTGGTCTCTCGACCTGCCTGCACAGCTGAGCAAAAGCACGGCAGCAGCCGCGTAAAAACGGAGCCCGTGTCAAGGCCACGTCCTGTTGACAGTGTGTGTGGCAGACGCCAGCCATCCCGAGGCCACACGGATTTCCCGTGGCCCAGAACAGAACGCTGCTCTCTCCTGGAACGCCGGCTCGGGCGGGGGGGCAGCCCCTGCCGCTAATGAGCCGCTGATAAGGAAGAGGCTCCGGAGTGCTGGGCAAGGAGCGGTCAGGAAGTCGTTGACTTAGGAGGTAAACAAGGAAGAGCGACTGACTGCGGAGCCTGGGTGCGCGATGCGGCCCCCCCCCCCCCCCCGAGCCCCCGTTGGGCTTGGGGCGGGACCCGCGCGGGGCCCCCCCCCCCCCCCCGCTGGATTCCAGGCGCTTTGTTTTCGGAAGTGCCTCGCAGTCACCAGGGGCCCAGGGCCAAGAATGCGGAGCGTTGCTCTGCCAAGGCGGGTCGGGGGAAAGGGCGCTCTGCGGGCCTGGCCACGCTCCAGCAGGGGGGGGCTGGAAGGAGTCCACCCTGGGCCCCGGCAGCCCCGCTCCGTCGTTCGTGCCCCTGGACAGAGAGCTGGGCGACGCCGTGCTGTCGAGTGCTGACCGTCCCCGTTCCGGTGTGCCCCTCCAGTCGCGCCTTTGCCCCTCCCACAGCACACGGAAAAGTAGGGCGCTCTCAGCCTGAGCACGAGTGTCCCTGTCCCCAAGAGCACCGATGACTTGTTGACAGTCGGCTCCCCAGGAGCAGGCGCAGGCCCCAACGAGCCGGCAGCCAGCCGGGAGAGCCGCGGTGCCCCGTCTCTCCGTCACTTTGTGGCTGAGCGCCTGTCAGCGGCAGATGATGCTCCGTTGGGAAAGTAATTGACTGGGAGGGGAGACGCCTCCATTGTTCCCTCGCAGTGCGGCCCCTGCTTTCCCGCGCGGAGGACAAAAGGGGACACTCAGAAAGGACTCCCGGGGCGTTGTTTAGCCCAGCTTTTGTCAGCGTGACGGGCGCTTTCTTCCCGCCGCTCTTGGGTTTGATGGGGACTCGAAGAACACGCAGTTAAATGCAGTGGAGCACTGAACACATGGAGGGGGCACAGGATGGCACCCACTGGCCACTCCACCCCAGCCCCCATGAGTTCAGCAGAGGCCCTCTGCACACACACAGGGGCTCCCACCCAACTGGGAACCCCAACTGTGCAGGCCCCCCAATGGCCGGGGAGCACATGCATAGAGACACTTCTCACATGTTCAGCTGGTTGGGGGTGTGCCCAGCATGGATGCCAATTCAAGGCACCTGACCCAGGGGCCCAGCCCCACTTATCCCTCCAACAGGTGGAAGAGAAAGGTTCAACAGAGCCTGAACGAGAGGCGTAGGCTGCAGAGAGGAGCCAAGACCGGCACAAATCAATCACCTGGTGGCGCATAGGAATCCCTCCAGCAACTGAGGAGCATGCCAAGTTGGAGGGCAGACAACAGGGAAAGAGCCAGGAAGCGTCAGACTCGGCAGCCAGTGCAGCTGCCAGCCTAAGAGGGAGGACGGAGCACACACCAGACCTGGAAATCGGGGAGCCCAAGATGAGGAGGGATGAGGGGAGGCGGGGGCGAAATCAGGCCCACAATTAAGGAGAACCGCCATTCCTCTGGCCTCCCAACTCATAGCCAGACCAGCTGCTGCCTAGTTGAGACGCTTTAACAAGCACCAGCTGCAATCTTGCCATGGCAAAGTCAAGACCCAGATGTCACAGAGGATGAAAAATGGAAACAGCCCCCTAAATGGGCACCCAAAGCCAGCCTACAAGTGACTGAAGTTATCAGCTTTCAGTGTCCCAGAGGATGCCAGGAGACAGCTCTGCACCCCTGCGGCAGGGGAGGTGGGGGTTAAGGATGACTGGTGCAGCATCCAGTAAGCTTGGCCTATCCTGGGGCCATGTGGGTTAAATTCTGGAGGACCAACACATGCGGATCCTGCCTTTCAGGGTGTGCCTGTGTGTTTGTGTGCATGTACAGTATGTGCACATACGTGTCAGACTTCTCATCCTAAGAATGGGACTCTTAGACCCTGGGACTCTGTTCTGAAATTCTGCACCAAGATGGGACTAAGTGGATGGAGCATTTTCTGCAAGGAAGTAGTTTGTCTACATTCCTTCAACGGACTGAGAGGTAAAGGGAAGGGGGGCTGCTTAGGAGGGCTGGGCTTCTTTTGGCCAGGTTTCCCTTTGACCCACTCAGTGCGCACACGGACCTCCTTGTCTGATATCCCCAGCCGATTCCCCAGAAACACCAGGGCCAAAATAGCCTCAACAAATAAAGAATTTTATCCCTAACTCAAAGCACCGTCAATTAACATTTGCTGTAGCAGCTGATTAAAACGGGTCTCCCACAGACTGACCAACTAACGACGGCTTGCTTGGCTAGTCTATCCAATTAAACCTGGCAGCTCGAGCCTTTGCACTTGCTCCTGTTACCACCACCCCGGGGGGGGGGTCTTTTCGGGAGTGCGCTAAAAATCTAAGTACAGTAAATCACACTGGAATTATTTTCATGCAGCCTGAAATTGGGCGGGGGGGAGAGCTGTGCAACATCTCTAACCAAACTCAAACAAACAGATAGCTGAAGCCCACCAACACCACGTTCACATGTAACAGGATCTGCCCTCCAGGCATTTATTTTTGGCACGAGAGATTAATGTGCAGAAGCAGAGACCCTGAGATGATGGCTGTGGAACGCAGAGAATGGCGCTCAGCTGTTTCTCCCAGTTCCTGGAAGGTTGGGGGGCTGGGGTCTCGGGGGCATTCTGTTTGCATGATGCAGTTGTCCTCCGCTCCTGGGCAGGGGCATTATTGCTCCCTGGAGAGGGAGGGATGAATCTGGCCTTCACAGGAGACCCAGTTCTAGCCTGGGTGCCACTTGAGTCTGTTTTGACAAGTCACCTTACCAACGTTCATGAAACTCAAGGCAGGCGACTGGCAGCAGCTGCCTCCTCAAACACAAGCAGTCCTTGTTTACGCTCAGCTTAACTTCAGGAGTACAAACGGCAGAGGCAGATCTAAGGGGGGGGCAAATCTCTAAGTTTTGCAAGAAGCCTTACCTTGCGGTGGAAAACACTCCTCTCCTGCACTGTTCTAGCCAATCCTCACAGGGAACAGCCACATCTTGGCGTTGCTTACTGGCTACAGCAGTAAGGGAGAGGAGGGATTTACATGACAGGCTAAGGCTTCTTGCAACACTTAGAGCTTTGCCCCCCCTTAGATCCGCCTCTGACAAACGGGCTCGCTGGAGAGATGCAATGCCAAAGAGCCCCTTTGCTTGCTTGGGGGTTTCCTTGCTGTTCATCTGTGGGGTGTGGCTGTGAAATGGGGTGAAACTGCAGCAGGAGGGGGAGACTTTAGGTTCTACTATAGAACCCACTATGGTTCCAATCCTGATCTTTCTCTCCCCTCCACCACTATTGTAATTGGGGAAAAAAGCACCTTCCATTGGAAGGCAATATTGGAGTTACTAGAAATCCAAGCTCCACCACTTCCTGCTTCCCAGCCCCCACCACGATGCCAAGGGAGGGTTCGGCATGCAGTCTTTGGATCTAGGTCATTTCATGGGTGGCAAAATAGTGCATGTGTGGGATGGGGGGGGGGTCTGGATCATAACTGCAGTCAGAGCCCTGCTGCAGTTCCAGTCTATGGGGGCTGCTGGGGACTCTGCCGAGGAAAATGAAAGCTGCAGAGGGTCAGGGATGCCTTGAGCCTCACGTGAGACCTGCAGAGTCTCTCCCCCCAACCCCACCCATGGAAGCAGCAGAAAGCAGCTGCTCTCCCCACTCTGCTCCACTTCCTTGCCAGAGGAGGAAGGGAGGCAACTCCACGGTCACCATAACAAGCTGCCGGCTGACAGGGAAGAGAGAGGAAAGCAGGGCGAAAAGGGGGAGCGTTAATTCCACTGGGCTTCCAGAGCCTCTCTCAGCTTCTCTTGAACATTCTCAGGCCTTGCCTCCTTGGGAAGAAGTTCACTTTTGAGCTCATGTTTTTGAAATGTCATTTCTAACCACCAGTTAAGAAGTGACTCAGGGACGTCAAACCCATTTCGTGCAGGGGGCAGAACAGCATTCACAGTGCCAGCTGCAGGCAGGAAATGATGTCATAAAGCAGTAAGTGATGCCATGAATTAGGTCATCACCAGAAATAAGCACTTTTTTCTCACTTTGGAACTCATTAGCTGCCAATGACAGACGAGCAAATACACAAGTCTGGCTCATATTTTTTCAAGATGCAGAGGAGTTCAATGGTCACATGGGCTGTGTTTTCAGTAGTGTCACCTCAGCTCAGCTCCTGAGAGCAGCTGGTGGTGGTGCTGGGAGAGCCCGAGGGCTGGGTAAAGAAGTCCCACAGGCTGCCCCCAGCCGCAGGCCTTCGGCTTGACCCCCCTGCCTGAACTGACGGAGTGGAAGGTACAGGCGGGGCGACAAAAGGGAAGCTTCTCTCAGGGGAAGTTGGGAAGGAAGCGGCAACAGCAAACAAGCGCTGAGGAGGAAAAGGGCGTGGCCAAGGGTTGCGAGCCCAGGAGCGAGAGGCACCAGCTGCTGACAGGAGGGTCTGGTCCTCACGGGGTGGCTAGAAGGTGCAAGCCCAGGGTGACTGGCCAGCAGGGGCCACCAAGCGTGGGGGCAAAAGAGCCTTGGAGAGCAACCAGGAAAGCCTTTGCCGTGACCCAAAGTGACGCACAGTGGCTCTGAAGGAGGGTTGCCGTGGCCCTGGGGGAGCAGCGGCACTCCCACCGGAGGGCCCAAATGCTGGGTTTTGCTGGCGCCTGCACTCCTGTGTCAAGCAGCCCCTCCCCTTGCATCGCTGCTTGGAGAGCTGGCTGGACCCCCCTGCGCGAGAGCCCGGCAGGGCAGCGGTTGAGGCAGCAAGACAAGGCCCCGCCGTGCCAGGCTCCCGTCCTTTCCGTTGCTTAAAAGTGGGGTGCCGTTTTTCCTCCTTGTACTATTTTGCCTGACGAATGGGATAAGCTCTGGGGGCTGCGTGCACTAAGCAAACGCAAGATACCCAAAACGTGGATGAAGCCCAAAAAGAGATGCCACCCAGCCCTCGCCCAGCTGCCCCCTCTGGCGATTCTCAGCACCCCCCTACTGAGGGGCACATCACTGACACGCCTGTGCGCCACCTGTAGCCTGAAGCTGTGCGAGTCAAGCAGGCCTCCCAGCCCTGGCCCCAGGGAACCCCCTGCCCAGGCCAGGAGGACCTCAGGCATCCCGTGTGGTCTGCCCACTGCCTCTCAGCCCGGAGGCCCCTCCAGCAAGCTGGGCGCACGGCCGTGGACAGACCTCCCCACTCCATCACGCACTGTCAGGTCGGCAGGCAGTCCAGCCCTGAGCTGCCCATGCGCCTGTGTGAGCAGTGCTAGCCAAGTGGCTACTGCTGCACCCTACTGGAGCCAGACAGGTGCTGGCGGCTTGGAGGAAGAGGATGTTCACCACCTTTCCCCGGGGAAGGGCACAGGGTGGGCCTGGGTCTCCTTGCCTCTGTGCCGGCTCTTTTGCCTCTGCCAGGTTGCACAGGCCCACGCAGGTTGGGATCCAGCGGCAAAGGGCGCCACAGTCCCCTCCCCTGCTCCTCCCCTCCCCCTCCCCCCAGGAACACCTTCCCCCTCCACCCGGGATTGCAACACCAGTGACGGTTGCACTGACCGCTTGCAAGCTGGCTATGCTGCTGCCAAGCAGGGTGGGAAGATGCTGTCCAGGGGCTGGCGGTCAGGCCTTCCCACAGCCTGGCTGCTGGAGGCGAAGGTGCTTTATGGCACCTTCACGACAGCAATCTGAGCTGTGCACTCACACCGCTCAGGCCATGCCCAGCAGGATGGGGCCCTGAGTCATTGGCCTCCACCACATATATATTTATATAATCACTAGCTTTTTGTTACCCGGCGTTGCCCGGGTAACAAAATGATCTTCCACAGTTTATGCATTTTGCACCCCTTCTTGCCCCCCCACGCCGATGGGGGCCGAACCCGGACTCCAACTGCGTCGGGAGCGTCACCGGTCGCCTCGGCAACTCCGGAAACCATGGACTCGATGCCAATTTCGCCCGTTTTCGGCCGTCTTCACTTCAGGCCCCCTATGCACCCCCACCCCCGGGGGCGCTAGGGTGGCCTGACCCCCGGAGTGTCTTGCAAGGCCGCAAGGCACGCGCATGCCGAGTTTGGTGCGTGTCGCTCCAGGCGTTCCAGCAGGGCATGGCGGACGTTGTGTCTTGCACCCCTTCTCGCATCCCATGCTGAGGGGGGTGAACCGGACTCCGACGGTGTCGGGAGCATTGCTGCTCGTCCCGGCAACCCCACAAACTGGATTCAACACTGATTTCAGCCATTTTTGACCATTTTCACGTGGGGACCCCCATGTACCCCCACCCCCGGGGGCGCTAGGGGGGTCTGACCCCTGCAGTGTTTGTCGTGCCAAGTTTTGTGTCGATCGGTCCAGGCATTCCAGCAGGGCATGGCGGACCTTTTGTTTCACACCCCTTCCAGCACCCCACGCCAAGGGGGGGGGGGCGAACCCAGACTCCAACGGCATCGGGAGCATCGCCGTTCATCCCGGCGACCCAGGAAACTATGGATTTGACACAGATTTTGGCCATTTTCGAACGTTTTCACATGGGGACCCCCGCGTACCCCCACCCCCAGGGGCGCTAGGGGGCCCCGACCCCCGCAGTGTTTGTGGCCAGGCCGCTAGGCTTCCGCATGCCAAGTCTGGTGCCAATCGGTCCAGGCGTTCCAGCAGGGCATGGTGGATGTTGTGTTTCGCACCCCTTCTGGCCCCCCACGTCGAGGGGGGGCCAAACCCAGACTCCAACAGCATCGGGAGCGGCACCGCTCATCTCGGCAACCCTGGAAACTGTGGATTTGACGCCGATTTCGGCCATTTTTGACCGTTTTCACGTGGGGACCCCCACGTACCCCCACCCCCGGGGGCGCTAGGGGGGCCCGACCCCCGCAGTGTTTGTCGCCAGGCCGCAAGGTGTATGCGTGCCAAGTTTCGTGCCGATCGCTCAAGGCGTTGAGGAGCCTATGCGAAACATACATACATACATACATACATACATACATACATACATACATACA
>JAJKFI010000017.1:1040039-1059630 GCA_029204185.1 Lerista edwardsae | reverse complement strand
ACATACATACATACATACATACATACATACATACATACATACATACATACATACACACAAACCTACGCTCTTCTTTATATATATAGATGGCAGAAGCTCCCCTGCTAAAGAACACTCAACTGGGGACCTTTCCGGAGACAAAAGCTGCCTGCCTGGGCACAAGTCCACAGGCGGCCCGTTCTCAGCCTCCCCAAACACCCCTCCTTGTGCTCTGCAGCCCAACCCGGCCCAGCCAGCCCTCGAAGCCCCCTTGACAAGGCAGGAGAGCAAAGACACCCAAACCGCTGTTTACGCAACGGATGTGGGGAAACGGCCCTCCGTGTCCCTGATCCGTTGCCAGGCGCCCTCTGCCACGCAGCCTCAGCACCAGGCCAACTGCTTGCAACGTGCAGTCCTGCTCCAGGCAAAGGGGAAGGAAGTCAGGGGAGTGGGCTGGGCCAGCAATAGGCTGGCCACATGACACCCCTCAGGTGGCCAAGCCTGGCCCAGAGGAAGCTGGCCGGGAGAGCCCCGCCGGCCTGGCCAAAGAGGGACGTCCAGCACAGCTTCCTGCCTCGGCCAGATGCTTCCGGAACACTCACAGGCCCAGGCTGGACAGGAGACAATGGCCACACTCGCCTCGCAAGGCGGAAGGGGTTCCTCCTCGGCTGACAGGCAGGGGGCTGCTCCAGAGGCAGATCTAAGGGGGGGCAAAGCTCTAAGTTTTGCAAGAAGCCTTACCTTGCAGTGGAAAACACTCCTCTCCTGCACCGTTTTAGCCAATCCTCACAGGGAACAGCAACATCTTGGGTTAGGTTGCTTACTGGCTACAGCAGCAAGGGAGAGGAGGGGTTTGCATGACAGGGTAAGGCTTCTTGCAACACTTAGAGCTTTGCCCTCCCTGTAGATCTGCCTCTGGGCTGCTCCTCCCCAGCAACAGCTGGAATGTGAGCCTCAGAAGAGACACTTCCCTGCAACTCCAAAGTCCCCCTTAAGATGTCATCATCACTCTGCAGAACATTGAGTCCCCCACTTTTGGTGGCCTGCTTCCCCGAGAGTAAAGCATTTGTGGCTTCCAAATTCCGTCCATAAGAGGAAGGTTATGATCCTGACACTTCCCAAGGAAGGCAAGGCGCCTTTCCACACAGGATCTCAGGAGAACCTGAGTTTTAGGACTTGAAATCCAGCACCTGTGCTTGTCTTGCACACCTCCTGGCAACTCGGCTAGTCGTTCAGAATTTTGCAGGCCACCAAGCCCCACTCCCCAGCCACTGAAAACCCTACAGAGCCCCCTTCCACCTGTTGCCGCACACAGACCCTTTCACAATTCAACTGGCCACAAAGATTGCATAAAGACTGCACAAAGAACAGGGAAATGAAGACATCTTCCCAGAAAGCTTCCCATCTTCCTGCTCAAAAATGCAGCCGTTCGATGCAAGGGTAGAAAACAGACCACAGTGCTGAGAAGATCAGCTTCAATAAGCATTTGTTTCTAGAACTGCGGAACACATTAGTCACAGCCTTGTTGTCACAGCATCGCATTTCGAGACGAAACGCCCTGAACTGAACTGCTTTGTTGACATGAGCCAAAGGACTCATTCACCAAAAAATCAGAGCTCCTGGTCTCACACCACTCTACCGCCAAAGCAGGGATAGAGCCAAAATCCATACTTCTCGGGTTTGGCACACAGCTCAGCCCAGCTTGTAAAAGCCCAGATGGATTGCAAGGGATCTCTCCTCCCACCACCACCACCCCCGCAAGGCCCAACTTGCCTTCTGGCTCAGGCTCTTAAATGAGATTCTGCGCATGCCAAATTCATTGCACTTGAAACTACATGGAGCCAATTGGCGGCTGGGGGCCTGAGCACTGCGACCTCTTAGTGAAACACTCACTCAGGGGCTGTGAAGGTTCTGATCAGATCACCCCAACCAGGCAGTCTTCTCCACTGAGAGCATCTTCTCTGTTTGGGTTCATCCTCTCGCCAAGGCTTCATGCCAGTGGTTCCCAAGCTGTGCGTCGGGACCCACCAGTGGGTCACGAGCCAATTTCCGGTGGATCACAAAATACCTAGAGCAGCCATACTGAAAATATGGGAAGATGAGATGCTGGAAAGGGGGAGGGCTGTGTGGTTGTGTGGTTATTTACCCCTGCTAACTGGGCAAGAGGCACTTTTTCAAGTGGTGATTCTTATATTGAGCAGGGGGAGAGTAATTGTCCCTCTTCACCCCTGCGCAGTCTTTCTAGTGGCTGTTGCTGGTGGTCTGCCTTTTTTTTTTTTTAGATTGTGAGCCCTTTGGGACAGGGAGCCATTTAATTTTATTATTATTACTATTTGCCTGTAAACCACTTTGTGAACTTCATGTTGAAAAGCGGTGTATAAGTACCTGTTGATTGATTGATTGATTGACTGATTGATTGTTTTGCTCGTGTTAAGGTTGTAAATAGGCTTTTTTCGCCACTATGTGGGAGGGGAGGAGGAGGACCAAGCAGTTCTCTGCTACGACTGGCGTTGCACGTTCAGCGCTGGACGGGTGAAATGAAGCTATCACTGTAAGGAGAAAATGTGACGATGGGCATGTTTTATAGTGGCACTATCCAAGCATCTGCACCAACCTAGAAGGCTGGGAGAGAGTTTTCCTCTCCAAGAAGCAGGTGACATTTTTCAGCCCACATTTTTCAGAACGCTCATTGCAAAAGCTCCAGTTCTGGCTCCAGCGGAGGAGGGTTAGTCCACCGCTCATCTGGTCACCCAGAGGTGCCTCTGTGGCTGAATGGGTTGGGGCGCCATGACCCCCAAAGGAGACCCAGAGGACACCTGAGAGTGGGATTCCTGCAGCACTAGTCCTGGATCCTCTCCTCAGGATGGACGATGCACCCTGGTAGAAAAGGGGGTTTGTCCATGGCTTTGTTCCTTTCCGGAGCCTCCCCAAAAGCAGACCCCACAACATCCATTTTAGGATGTCCCAATTGGGACACAGCACCTCCCTGGATCCCCTGGTAAATCAGCAGTGGGGGTGGGACTGGGGAGGGAGGACCAGGGGTGTTTTGGGGAGGGGGAGGAACCAGCACTGGGGGGGAGGAGGGAGGGGTGTATCCAGTGGTGTCATCTAAATGATTTAAGAACAGGTACTCACTTTTGATTGGCACGTGTCGGGACCCGCCCACCGGAAGTGACATCATAAGCCGGAAGTGAGGTCGTGGCAGGAAGGGACATGAAAAAAGCCCTTTTGGAGGCCTCAGACCATTTTAAACTGACCCAGCAGTTGCAACAGTATTCCACAGCACCCCCAGAACACATTAAGGAGGCCTGGCATCATGTTAAAGTGACCCAACAGTTCCAAAACCCCAGAGCAGCTCATTTTTCAGTGGCAAGGCAAGGCAAGGCTCCGCTCGCTGCCTGCCTGGCTCTGAGAATGTGCAGGCAACTCAAATGTGCAGGAAATTCAAACATTGCAGGGGGCGGAGTCGACGAGTGGGCGGGCGAATGGGCGGGGCCAGCCATAATCCTAGAAACCGGTACTCGCGTACCCCCGCGTACCCCCTGCATGACATCACTGGGTGGATCTGTCGGCCGTGGCACACACCGGCTCTTATCCCCCTTTTTAAAACCTCCCCACCCCTTTTCTCTTGTTGAACCAACAGACACGACCAAAATAAGCTATGTAGGTCCGAGGAGACCCACTGGCAACTGGGCAGCCTACCCAGGAGGTAAAGGCAAAACGCTTTCACTCACCTCCCGCAGGCTGTCCAGTCGCGCCCTGCCACAGCATGCAGCATGCACCATTCTAACACTCGTAACGCTCGTAGCACCGTTCACCGGAGCCGGCGGCAGGGATAGGACTGGGCCGGGGGAGTCTCGTGGCAGCTTCCTACAGTGAGAGTTACACAGAAGATGCCTGCCTCAAATCTGATAAGGATGAGCACAGCCGTAAAAGCAGATTTAAAGCAAAGACTTAGGAGCAGGAGCACAAATCCATAATTCAGGAGTCGGCTCAGGCCAAGCCTTCAAGAGACCAGCGAGTGGGATCAATCTCAGCGGAGAGACTCTCTCAGCACAGAAATAAAATACAAAGTAGGATATGGCTTTCTGGCTGAAGAAGTCGCTTAAATATGCAAAGAACCCTAAAGCAAGCCCCTGGTTTGGAGGCAGAAAGACAGCTGGGGGGTGCGAGGTGGAGGCTGTCTAGTGCCTTGCAGGACGTGCTGCACGCTCCAGTGTCAGGGGTGGGTCCTCAGGGCGGAATGAACTCCTGGCTCTCTCGGAACAATTTTGTACCCTTGAACCCAGGGAGCTGGATGCTGAGAGGGTCAGAGCGGAATGCGGACAAACCCTTCCAGACATCCCACTTCTGGGCTGACAGCTCTGGCGCTGTTGCCACAAGGGAGTGCCTTGGCGAAGGAGGGGGTCACTCAGAGGATGATGGAAATGGCTCAGCACAGTGATATCATGCACCCACTACGCACCACTACGCGAGTACCAGTTCCTAGAAGTTGAGCTGGCCCCGCCCACTTGAAGCTTGCCCCTGCTATTTAACCAGGGCACAGTTGAAGCAAAATATGTATATACACATCTCTAGAAAGCAAAGCAATAGTATAGAAGTTAAATCAACACTAACCACAAGCTGAAGTTATTACAAACATGATCACATCCATGGCAACAATCACGACATCACTTCAGGCTTATGATGTCACTTCCGGTGGGCGGACCCCGACAAGTGCCAATCAGAAGTGAGTACCTGTTCCTAAATCATTTGGATGACACCACTGCCTCAGCACCCTTCCCTGGCTTTGGGAATCTCGTAGTGGGTTACTTGATCATTAGGAATGTCGAGAGAGGGGCTTGGGAGGGGCCATACAGACCGCACGGGGACGTGACTCAGGCGCAAAGGTTGTGGGTCCGGTGGGTGTGTGGATGGGGCGGGAGTCGGCAGTGGCGAGGGGCTGTGCCTCAGCACCAGCAACACTGAGAAGAGTAGCAGAGCAGTTCTGGAAGGCAAATTTAGGCTGCTGGGCGGGTTGCCGAAGGCCCTCAAGGGCACGCCTTCAGAAATGCCTCCTGTCCTACGCACAGGCGGCGCTGAGGTTCTCCGTGTGTGGATGAGACGGTTGCCTCAGGAGGAGGAGGGGGGGCTTGGATTTGTTAAGTGGGGAGGGACATTTGGGGACAACTGAGCCACTGCAAAAGAGAGACTCCACCTGAGCCAAACTGGAAGCAGACTTTTGGTGCGGAACATGAACAAGACCGCGGAGCAGCTTTTGAGGAGTGCGTGACCGCTGGGGGAGGCAGATGAGCTGGGCAGCATCCAGATGAGGCCAAAGCACCGCCAACGGTCAGATGATCGCCCAACCTGCCAAAAAGCTCTCTGGGTGACCTTGAACCAGTCTCCAGATCTGAGCAGTCTCCCCTACCCTACCTGCAGGCTTACTGTGATGACCAAGCGGGTGGGGGAATTGCAGAAACTGCCTTGAGGTCTCCGGAGGGAAGGTAGGGCACCAACTCAACGAATAAAATGTGTCCTCAGTCCCTCTTCTGGGATTCCCCTGTAGGCAGAAGAAACTGTGGCAGCTGCTCCAAGCACCGGGGGCAAAGCCGGGTGTCCATCAAATCGCCAGCTAACCTGATCTGAAATGGCAGAGCACTGGATCGATCTGGAGCATTAGACAAGCGAGGGTGGCAGCCTGGCACTGAGCAGTGAGCCTGCTCTTGGGGAGACCCCTTTGGTCACCACCCTTCCTGCTGGCAGCACCTGGAGGGAGCAGGGCCTAACTGTTCACAAGCAACCAGTGTTCAACCAACCCAAGCCAAACAAAACTGGCTCGGACACTTCAGCCACTGCCAGGCAGAAATCTGCTGCTGAGTTTCACCACTAGAGCCCACTGCCTTCTGACAATGCCAAAGAGCTCACCAGTGGGCTGACTCTTGGCCATCTCTGCTACCCACAAGCAGCTTCTGCCACTTTTTGCTTCCTTAAAATAGGGGGCTCGGCTATGGAGAGGAACCTGCCGCCTTGACCCGAGTCTCCACTGCGCTCTCCCCATGTTCTTGCTCCATTTGAAACCTGAATGACAACCGATCTCTCAATGGCCCTTTTCCTCTCTGCAGGCAAAAAGCTCTCTGGAGGTGGACTGAAAGGAGGACTTCCCAACTCCTTCTCCCCAGGAAATTTGACCAAGTGCTCCGCGATGGGCCAGAGGTCAAGGTCAAGGTGCAGAGTCTGCTGGGAGGGGCTGGGTCACGGTCTGAAACTTCCTCTGGACAAACATAACAGGAGACCATCGATGTCATGGGGGGGAGTGAGTGAGAGGAGCCTTTCTGTTATTCAAAGATCCGTTGGCGCATTTTTTCGCTCCTCTGTCAAGGAACGGCCTCCTTCTAGGGGACTTGCTACATTTCCAAAGCTGAATCACCTCAGTCACGAAAGCAAGAGAGAAGCAACCCCGGCTAACTGGACAAGAGGCACTTTTTCCAGTGGTGTTCCTCTTATATTTAGCAGGGGGAGAGTAACTGTCCCTCTTCACCCCTGCGCAGTCTTTCTAGTGGCTGTGGCTGGCGGTCTACCTTTTTTTTGATTGTGAGCCCTTTTGGGACAGGGAGCCATTTAACTTTATTGTTACTATTTGCCTGTAAACCGCTTTGTGAACTTCGTGTTGAAAAGCGGTATATAAGTACCTGTTGATTGATTGATTGATTGATTGATCCCTGTCCTGCGCTCAGCAAGACGTGCGTGCAGAAGGGCCGCTGGCGAGAAACGACCGCTCTTCGCTCAGCTGTGTAAGAGGCGAGCCCCGGAGCAGCTGCTCCCCCCAGGCCTTCCTTGGCAGCACTGAAACAGACCCTCTGAAGGCGGCCCTCCTCTCCAGCAGGCACGGCGCGGCCTTCCGCGAGCCAGAAGCAGAGAGAGAAGCAGCCGGAGGGTGTGCCAAGGATGCTTCCTCCCTTGTCAGACCTGTCGCGGTGCGTCTCCTGCCCTCTCCTCTCCTCACGCTGCGCCCACCACATGAACCATCCAAGCAAAGCCCGGTGGACTTGTCAGTCCTCGGCCCACTGAAGGGTTCTGCTAATTGCCTCTTACTGCAACCGATGCCTCACCCTGACTGACTGACTGACTGACTGACTGACTGACGAAGGAAGGAAGGAAGGAAGGAAGGAGAAGACAATGCAACGCAACCCAGGAAAGGGAGGAAACGGCATTTTTAAGAACTGCACCATTTTAAGAGTGGCATGACCAGGGCTCCTGAGAGCTGGCGTTGGGCCCCGGGCAGGATGCTCAGTTGGGGCCCCTCTTCCTAAATGCCCCTTCACTGTGTTTTGTACTGTATCATTCTTTTCTCACGGCCTGGGCCACCTAGAAGCCTGGCCCCCAGAGATTTTGCCCCCTGCCCGCCTTTCCTCAGGCCTGGGCTGGATCAGACCCAAGGGAAGCCTTGGCGTCTAGCCCCATCTCCACAGGGGCTCCCTGGCTGGTTCAGGGCATGCATGCCCTCAGACCTCTCCCAGTGTGGCTGGCTTCCTGGCAAGTGGCATTCGGGGGCACCAGACCCCTGGGCACAGAGGGCCCACCCAGTCATCCTGCCTGCTGGCTGCTGACAGACACGGACCATCCGCACCGCCATCATGCCTCGTGGCTCCCGCATTTCTCTGCTCCTCCACAAATCTGTCTGTTTCCTTATCAGAGCCCTCGGAACTTCAAAATGTGGGCATCACTGCCTCAGAAACAATGGAGGTCTCCCAGTGGCCATCAGCCATAAGAACATAAGAAGAGCCCCGCTGGATCAGGCCAAAGGCCCATCCAGTCCAGCTTCCTGTATCTCACAGTGGCCCACCAGGTGCCCCAGGGAGGCATGAGACAACAAGATGCTTGCATCCTGTGGCCACTCCCTTGCACCCGGTACTCTGAAGCAGCCCACCACCAATGTAAGGAGGTTGAACAATCCATCATGGCCTATAGCCCACGATGGACCTTTCCTCCAGAAATCCATCCAATCCCCTCTTAAAGGCATCCAGACCAGATGCCATCACCACCTCCTGTGGCAAAGAGTTCCACAGATTAACTACCCGCTGGGTAAAAAAGTACCTCCTTTTATCTGTTTTAACTCTCCCAACCCTCAGTTTTAGCGGATGCCCCCTGGTTCTGGTGTTTGGAGAGAGGGAGAAGAACATCCCTCTATCGACTCTATCCCTTCCGTGCATAATTTTGTATGTCTCAATCATGTCCCCCCTCAGGCGCCTTTTCTCTAGGCTGAAGAGCCCCAAACGCTGCAGTCTTTCCTCATAAGGGAGGTGCCCCAGCCCCGTAATCATTTTTGTCGCTCTCTTCTGCTCCTTTTCCAGCTCCACTATGCACCTTCCAGCCATGGAAGGCCTTGAGGCGGCAGGTCCTGAGGACCCATCGGAGGGGGCGCTGGCCCCATCATTGTGAGCTCTCCAGGGCAGCGTCTGGCTTGCCACTGGTGGAGACCACATGCTGGATGGGGGAGACTGCACAGCAGGCGAGGCCACGCAATCCGCACTGCCTTTCTTCAAGACGGAGCTGAGTAAGCCACATGTTTTCTCCCAGCTGTGCGCAATGGCACCAGACCAGGAGACGCCTGCCATCCAGGGGGTGTCTTTAAGTCATCCTAATAACCACATGCGCTCAGTGAAAACCAGCCTGCTTCCTTTCCAACCCACAGTCCACACCCATGAGGGACATTCACAACCACCACCAATCAGTGACACCCAGTACTTTCAGCAAGCCCCCCCCCAACCTGGTTCCTCTTGGTCTAATGGGAGGCACAGATGTGCCTGCTGTTTACAGCCCTGGGGGGGGGCAGATTGGCAGAGCTGCCACCGATGTGGGAAATGCCACAGCTGTGCAAGACGTAGCAGAGCCACCCTCTTCTGGGGGGGGGCAGTGTCTAGAAGCAGCAAGAGGAATCTGACAAGTCTCCAAAGTCAAGAAGATAAAGCCAGCCCTGTAACGTGAAGGTTGAGGTTGGGGTTATGCTCACACCATGAGCCATCAGCACACAACACACATGGCATTGCGCTCAGAAGTCGGTTTCCTGGACGTCTCCACGTTCTCTCTTTTTAGGAAAAGCAAGCTCCTAGCCCTCAAGGGTCGAAAGGGTGAGGGCAAGGCCTGCTGAGGAGTCCCAGGAACCAGAGGCAGCTTCTTGACAATGCAGAGGAGTTGGAGACAGCTGACGTCAGACTGCCTGGCCCCAGGGGCACAGCCAAAGAAGTGCAGGGGGTGCAACTGCACCGGGCAACAAACTTTAAGGAGTTGACACTAGTGGCCAAAATGCTGGCAAACTTGGCATGTAGGAATACTACCATCATGTTCTATACAATTTGATGTGGAATTTAATGCAGAATGCAATGAAACAAACCAGTGTAATATCTTTACTCAATCAAATGTTACGGCCAAAAAAACCAGGAAAAAAAACCCACAAAAATACAACTGTGACCTCACTTCCTGTTGTGATGTCACTTCCGGGGCAACATTTTGCCCTTTGCACTGGGCTACACTTTCATTAGCTTTGCCCCTGCCTGACCCCTCCCCATGAGCTGAACACATTGGGGGGGAAACAGTGATGTCATGCAGGGGGTACGCGGGGGTACGCGAGTACCGGTTTCTAGGATTACAGCTGGCCCCGCCCATTTGCCTGCCCACTCGTCGACTCCACCCTCTGCAACGTTTAAATTTCCTGCATGTTTGAGTTGCCTGCATGTTCTCAGAGCCAGGCAGGCAGGCAGGCAGCGAGCGGAGCCTTTCCTTTCCTTGCCACTGAAAAATGAGTTGCTCTGGGGTTTTAACATGATGCCAGGCCTCCTTAACATGTTCTGGGGGTGCTGTGGAATACTGTTGCAACTGTTGGGTCAGTTTAAAATCATCTGAGGCCTCAAAAAGGGCTTTTTTCCATGTCACTTCCTGCCACGACCTCACTTCCGGCTTATGACGTCACTTCCGGTGGGCGGGTCCCGACACGTGCCAATCAAAAGTGAGTACCTGTTCTTAAATCATTTGGATGACACCACTGGGGGAAAAATAGGAAAACTAGCACACAACAAGCGACAGTGCGCACAGTGACTCACTGCTCCTTCCCAGCCCCAGCTGTGGCCGCTTTTGAGGATCAATTCACATCCCACCACACACGCACGCACACAAAGCAGATCCTAGCCAGAGGCATGACTATGCCCTTCACAGGCAGGCTGGACAGGCTGGGCACACCCAACGCTGCCTTCTGGCTCACCAGCAGGTCAGTGTGGCTGAGTCTTGACGGGCAGCCACTTTCCGGGGGCTCAGGCAAAGAAAGGCCTTTCCTGACCCTGCCTTCAGAGCGCCCGCGGAGGCCTGCTGTGGGGAGAGTGGGGGCTCTGCCACTGAGCTCCAGGTCTGCTGAGCACTGCCGCGTACTCCTCGTCAGTAAATCAATCAAGAATGTGCTGCTATTCCTCCCCCACCCTCTCTTGTGCTCAGAGCTGCCTCTCGCTCACGGTCAAATGTAAGCTCCCTGAGGGCAGGGACCTACTGTTTTGGTCATAAGCCATTCTAGAACAGAGCACGTATGCGGATGGTGCTGGGGAAGCCACTGACAGGACAGAATAGGCCCAGCCTCTGGTTCTCTACTTGCCAAGAGTCACATGGGCTGGAATGCCTGTTTACTCATAAGCAAGCGCGGAGTTTAAGTAGGGGAAACCGCCCCACCTTTCCTGCTTGTGGACGTGACAAAATGCTTTTGGGGTGTGGCAGCCGAGGTCACTCGTCGGCCTTGGCTGCTGCTGGGCCTGACCCTTGGAGCACCCCTCGGAGGCTGTGCCACAGCTGGTGCGATTTTGGCCAGGGGAGGGGAGGCCTGTGAACGGCGCAGAGCTGACCCCCCCCCCCAGACGGAGCAGGCACCTGTTGCGTGAGGGGTTCCCATGGCAACGGCTGGGAAGGTGGGTGTTCTCTCCCTGCTAGCCGGCCCTTCATCCTGCTTCAGTCACTCACAACAACTCCATAATTGGCCAGTTCCCCAGCAACCACAAATGCCTTCAGACAATGCCGGGGCTTGTTTTTCCTCTCCGCTGCCGTTGGCGTGTGGAGCGGGTGCGGGTGCTCCGCTGCGCAGCTTGGGCGCCTCCAAACCTCCCTGGGATCAGAGTGAGAATCCTGCTGCCCGGCCTGGACATCTCTGGAGGCCGCTGAAGAGCTCGCTTGGCGAGACGGCAGAGGCCGGGAATCGGGGTGCAAGGCCCCCTCCGCCTGCTCACGGCCTCTTCCTCTCCTCACTTCCTTGAGTGAGGAGCAAGGGGAGGCTGGGGTGGAGTCGCTCGCTGCCTCCACCAGTGCTGCCTCCAAAGCAGTGGCGGATCTAGGGGGCAGGGGGGGCACGAGCCCTGGGCGCCGTCTTGGGGCCATCTGGGGGGCGCCAGTGGCCCCCGCAACATTGCGCAGGTAGACCTGGGCTCCAGAGCCCAGGTCTACCCATTGGGACCAGCCGTGAGTAGCCCTTGGCTCCCTCGAGGGGAGCCCAGGTCTACCCACAGCCGTTTCTAATGGGTAGACCTGGGCTTTGTGGAGCCCAGGTCTACCCAGGGCTGCTTCTGGTGGGTAGACCCGGGCTCCCATGGGGGCGCACTTCTATTGGGTGCCCCGGGCGCCATTTTGACTAGGTCCGCCCCTACTCCAAAGTGGAAAGCAGGGCCGCCACCCGGTCAAAGGCCCAGCACAGCCAAAGGGCCCCCCTCGGTCCCAAGTTAAGGGGGTGGCGGCTTGGGGGTGAGCCTTCTCTGCAGCGGCACAACAATTGTGGCATTCCCCTCCAGAAGAACTAAGAACGACACACTCCCTCCTGGCCTTCCGGAGAGGGCTCAAATCCCACCGATCTCACCTGGCCTTTGGATGCTGTCTGTCTGTCTGCCCTCCGTCCCCCTGGAACACTGTCCTAGTTTCGTTCACTCCCCTGGTCAGTTGTTCCCCGCCCCCTGGCCTGATGAGATGTCTTGGATTTTGCCATGCTTGTGAATGTCTCTGTGTGCTCATGTTAAATGTTTTAATGCTTTGTTTGTTTGTTTTTTAGAAATAGAAATAGAAATTTATTGTCATTGTACTCAAGGTATGAGAACAACAAAATGAGGTGCTCTTCCCATCATACAACTTCGCATCATACAACTGGACAACACCCAAAAAAATATATATACAAATAAAATAACAATTAAAACAACACTAAAAACCATGAGGTATACATTTGTTAAGACCACCAGATTCAAAGCTCTGCATTTAGCCTGATCACAGCACTTGGGTAAAAACTATATTTAAATCTGCTTGTCCTAGCTTTCAATACTCTATATCTTCTTCCCGACGGTAAGATTTCAAACATCGATTTGAAATTTGGTAAGATTTTTAACTTATTGCTTGTTACATCGTACTCTTACATACTCTGTAAGCCGCCTTGGGCATTTGCTTTGGCAGGGGAAAGGCAGGGGATAAATTCTTCAAATAAATGCATTTCTTCCCCCCCCCTCCAAACACAAGCCAGCCTCCCCCACCTTGAAAGTCAGCAGGTGGAGCCCTGAGGGTGGCAACACTGGCAGCCTGCCAGGGAAGCACATGGCACCCCCAGATAGCGGCCCGGGACTCCCACCATTGGGCTTTCTGGCTCCCACATTGTGACTCTGCTGGAGCTGACAGACCCGTCCCATCCCCCTTCTTCCTGACTCCTAGTCCGTGTGCTTTCCTTTGGGAGGAATATTTGCAGCGGCCAGGCTAGGAACATCTTTCTCCATGGGAGTGGACGTCAAAATATATGTTGATTGATCTGGACGTTTTTCACCCCACTTTTTGGCATCACGGCCCCCAGAGTGGTTCGCAAATGCATTACACAACACTGTTACAAGCATAAGGAGGCCACTATAAATGTGGTCAATGTTAAGCCACGCAAAGCGCCTGGCAGAAGACGGGCTGCAGCCGGCGACGCTTCCGAACAATTCCGAGGGCGCTGGAGGTGCTTTTCCAGGAGCACATCCCACAACGTGCACGTGGGATGTGGCTGCACGTCCAATGGGTGGCTGAGCATGCAAACAACATTTGGATGAGCAGCAGATTTGTGGCTGCGAGGAGCAACTCTGCAGAATGAATGAGCAGGACATGCTGTGCACTGGGGGCCATGTCCATGTGCTGGAGACACCCCCACCCCACCCCATTCCAGCACCTTCCCTCCTTTCCGCTTGGAGGGTGGAGAGCAGCCAAAGTAGGGCCTCAAGGCTGCACCCGGCCAAGTCTGCTGGACTGCCCACCTTGGAGGAAAGGATGGAGCAAAATGACCAGAGTAGGAGGCGGGTGAGCCCCCCCCCCCGAATTATCTTAAAGGCCCCTTAAGCGGTTTTGTGAATGGGCTTGAAGCCTGGAGGCCCCCCAGAGCAGAGACTGTAGAGATGCTGGACTCCCCCTGGAAAGCTGGCTGGGAAGACGGTCAGTTGGGGCTTCCCTGAATACTGGCCCCTGGAAGGTCACAGGTGGCTTTGGGTGGAGGCAGGATGGAATCGAGACGGCCAGGAGCAGAACCGGGGAAAGGCTGGAGGCAGTGGTGTCATCTAAATGATTTAAGAACAGGTACTCACTTTTGATTGGGACGTGTCGGGACCCGCCCACCGGAAGTGACGTCATAAGCCAGAAGTGATGTCGTGGCAGGAAGTGACATGAAAAAAGCCCTTTTTGAGGCCTCAGACCATTTTAAACTGACCCAACAGTTGCAACAGTATTCCACAGCACCCCCAGAACATGTGAAGGAGGCCTGGCATCATGTGAAAACCCCAGAGCAACTCATTTTTCAGTGGCAAGGAAAGGAAAGGCTCCGCTCGCTGCCTGCCTGCCTGCCTGGCTCTGAGAACAGGCAGGCAACTCAAACATGCAGGAAATTCAAACCTTGCAGAGGGCGGAGTCGACGAGTGGGCGGGCGAATGGGCGGGGCCAGCTGTAATCCTAGAAACCGGTACTCGCGTACCCCCTGCATGACATCACTGGCTGGAGGATGATGGAGGAGCCTGCTGGAAGCTGTTACGGGTGGCCCTCCAACAGAAGGGCGGTTTACAGGGAGGGCTCTCTGTGGCTGCCCCCACATTCACCAGCACCCGAGTCCCTCAGCAGGCCTGGGCAGGCAGACTGTTCGGGGAGGGATTCATGACAGGCTTAAGCCGGAGGGGGCACCCTGGCTTGTGGTGATATAATTAATTTGTTGTCTTGTTAGAAACTTATACGGTTTTATTAGGATGGCAACCTAATTAAAGATTAATTGGCTTATCACCAGACTTCCAGTTGACTAAGCTACCAATTACCTGTTGCATAAATTTGCATATGAATGTATTGGGCTGAGTCATCGGAGGACTTTTGGCTTAGGTGGGAGGGGGCAGATGCACAAACATAAGAACATCAGAAGAACTGGATGTTGGATCAGGCCAAAGGCCCACCTAGTGCAGCTTCCTGTATCTCACAGTGGCCCACCAGATGCCTCAGGGAGCACACAAGACAACAAGATGCCTGCATCCTGCTGCCACTCCCTTGCACCTGGCATGTCAGACATAGCCCACTTCTAGAACCAGGAGGTGGCACATACCCATCATGGCTTGTAACCTGTGATGGACTTTTCTTCCATAAAACTGTCCAATCCCCCTTTAAAGGCATCCAGGCCAGTTGCCATCACCACACCCTGCAGCAAGGAGTTCCATAGGTTAATTACATGCTGGGTAAAGAAATATTTTCCTGTTGTCTGTTCTAACTCTCCTGACACCCAATTTTAGTGCACTTCAAGGTCCCTGAAACAGGGATTGCATGGCAATTTTTCAGAAGGTGGGCGTGTGTGTGTGTGGGGGGGGGCTTATCAGGACAGCAGTATTTAAAAAACAACAACAACAAAAACCTCTGGGGAAGAGGCAATAGTCCTTTCAGAACCTGCAAAACACACCCTGAACGACCCAGGAATGATTCTGAACACAGCATTGTTCCACGGGGGCTGGGGGGGGGTAGGAGGGAGTATGCAGAGGTGTTTCTACAGGGAGGGCAAAGCTCTAAGTGTTGCAAGAAGCCTTACCCTGTCATGTAAATCCCTCCTCTCCCTTGCTGCTGTACCCAGTAAGCAACACCAAGATGTTGCTTTTCCCTGTGAGGATTGGCTAAAATGGTGCGGGAGAGGAGTGATTTCCACTGCAAGGGAAGGCTTCTTGCAAGACTTAGAGCTTTGCCATCCCTGTAGAAACGCCACTGGGAATGTGACAATTCCTACTGATGGCTACTGTCCCTCCCCCCATCCCCCCATACTCTCTTGGGAATGGCACTAAGGGCCCAATCCTATCCCACTTTCCAGCTGCAATGCAACCCAGAGCTAAGGGAACAAATGTTCCCTTCTCTTGAGGAGGCCTCCAGTGGGGTAGGATTGATCTTGATAACGCATTGTTTTTGGGATGTCCTGTGAGCACTGAAGGAAAGTCCCCTCTGGGTTAAGAAAGGCCCCCAGCCAAACCAGTGATGCAGTAACCCTGCTGCAAACTCCCATCCCCCCACAAACTGCCAAGATGGTAGCCCTGAAAAGGTTGGGAGGGAGAAAGACATTCGGAGGGCATTTTGGCTCTCTGTGTAGAAGAAATATTTCAACTGAAAATGATTGTGTTGTTCATTTTCTTTTTATTTTCCAGTAAAGAAACAAGTTTTTTGTTTTTTGTTTAAGGAGCACTTTGCTCTTCGTAGCAGAGGAAACAAATGAAGATGACCTGATGACAGGACACTCCAAGCACCGGGGCCAGATGCACACTTCCATGCGACACCCAGGATCTGAAACACAGCCTGTTGTTGCTGCCTGCAGGACCCAAAGACGTGCGTTCGCGAATGACCCTCGACAGCGCGCACATCCCTGTGCCCAAACACTGACCCAGCAGTTCACCCCCGGCTGCTTTTTCTGCCGCCCCAAAGGCTGCCTTTGCTGGCATTCTGTGGGGCTTTGGAGACGGGAAGGAGACGAGTTGACATAAACAAGCACACGGCCCCGGCATGCTCCTTTGCGTGGGCTCGAGGCTCAGGCTGTCCAATACACAAAGAAACACACACATCTTTCGGCACTTGGGCGTCCCCGTCTCCCTTCCGCACAGCCCGAAGAAGCCCGTGCCCCCTGCAGCTTGGCAAGCGCAGAGAGCTCTGTGAAACGGCGCTCCTGCCAAGGGAGCTGCAACTTTATCGCGGCATCTCTGGACACGCTGGCCGGGATCACAGTGACCGGAGCCACGTGGGCAGATGCGGGTTCCTCCAGAAGCCGTTTGACTCCGCAGAAGCATCATTTCCTCCCGGTGCCTCTACAAACACTTTAGGCTCGTGATAAATGGGAGGAAAGGGCCGGGGAGAACGTCCGCTCGCACAATGCCCCACCAGCTCCTTTCCATGGCACGGGAAGCATGGGGAGGCTCCCCCCACCCTTCCCAGGAAAGCCTTTTATTTCTCTTTGTCAGGGATAATGGGACAGGCAGGCCTGAACAATGTGAAGCCATGAGGAGGAGGAGGAGGAGGAGGAGGAGGAGGAGGAGGAGTGCTCCTAGCTCAGCTCAGTTACTCCAAACCTTTCCAGAACCCCCCCCCAACTACCACCCCATCTTTTCTCTGCCCCTCCCAGTAGCTCAAGAAAGTCACCTTGCAAAGAGGAGAGAGATTTCCATGCTAGCAGCCATTCATGGAATATGATCATTTGTTGTTGTTGTTCAGTCGCTAAGTCGTGTCCGACTCTTCACGACCCCACGGACCACAGCACGCCAGGCCTCCCTGTCCTCCACTAGCTTCCGGAGTTTGCCCAATTTCATGCTCATTGCTTCGGTGACACTATCTAACCATCTCATCCTCTGCCGCCCCCTTCTCCTTTTGCCTTCAATCTTTCCCAACATGAGGGTCTCTTCTAAAGAGTCCTCTCTTCTCATCAGGTGGCCAAAGTATTGGAGCTTCAGCTTCAGGATTTGTCCTTCCAGGGAGCCATCAGGCTTGACTTCCTGGAGGATGGACCGATTAGATCTCCTTGCAGTCCAGGGGACTCTCAAGAGTCTTCTCCAGCACCATAATTTGAAAGCATCTATTCTTCGTCGCTCTGCCTTTCTTATGGTCCAGCTCTCACAGCCATACATTGCTACGGGGAAAACCATCGCTTTGACTCTGCTTGGAAGCATCACCAGAAGCAGCCAATGTGACCAACGTTGTCACACTGGGCCCCACACCAGCACAGTGAGCGCACTGCCGCCTGCTGCAGCCAGGATCCCTGTGGGCTTTGGGTTAGTGGGGCGAGCAGAGCAGCTTTACCTGGGGCCCTCCCACCTGCCCCAGCCTCCAAACAGTCCAAAATGGGCCTTCAGGAGGCAGTGATGTCCCCATGAAACCACCAACTATCTCCTGCTGCCACACTTGGTGCTCGGCATCACAAGTGCTCTTGTAAGTGGGGGGCCACAGGGCGGGTGGGGGGCCCCACAGGAATGTTTTTAGGTTGGCCCCCCCCGAGACCCTGCAGACCATTTCTCAGGGTCTCATGGACCACAGGTTGGGCACCACTGGATTAGGGAGATGTGCAAAAGGGTATAAAAAGTCCTGATTTAGGCATTTTAACATTTAAAATATAAAGTTTTGTTGATGAATGCTAAAGCAATTATTGTTATGTATCTCAGAGTAAATTGCTTTTAAGTGTGGGATATGTTGGAATTCTAAAAGTTGAATTTGAATTCGAAAATTCTGCCCATTTGAAAAAGCATTGGGGCCACAGCACTCCCTGTCTGGAGGAGAAAGGATGGTGGGAAAATAATGGCTGGCTGGCTCTCTTTAGCTCCAAAATATTAGGCTGAGAGCGCAATCCTAACCTGGAGTTAGACCAGCACAAGTTAGGCCAGCAAAGTTTGGCTGGCACAAGGGCCACCGCAAAGCAGGTTTGGACCACTCTTGGAGTCAGGGAGGAGGGCGCACGTCTGTGTGCTGGCCTCCCTGACTCCAAGAGTGGTCCAAACACACTTTACGGTGCCCCTTGTGCCGGCCAAACTCCAGGTTAGGATTGCGCTCTAAATAACACTACTGAAGGGTCAGCCTCAAATGTCCACCCTGAAATCCAGAGAAATTGACCTTTCCCTGTGGACTCCTGAGTGGGGTGCGGCTCAAACACCCCCAGTCCTACCAGCCTCAGTTTCTCTCCTGCTCTCTCCCTAGAACCAGCGACTCTGCCTTCCACTCTCCCCCCCCCCCCCGCCCCACTTCCCACAATCTGCAGCATGCTGCTGCTTCTTCTTCTTCTTCCCCCTAGTCAGAAGGTGGCTGTTCCTCAGCCTGCACCATATTGGCAGAAGGGCTCGTTATCAAGGCAGGCGGCAATCCAGCTCGATAATTAGATCTGCCAAGGAAGCACATTTGTAAAACAGGGGTGGGGCGGGCAAGGCCATGCGCACTTCGGCGCATGAGTCATTCAGCACTGTAACCCGCCACTGGGAGGCCTTTTGCCAGAAAGAACAGCCTGCCCGATCCCGGATCCCAGGCGGGGTTTCTGTGGTCCCTTCCAAGGGCAGCACATGTCTGCAGAGGGCCAGTCTGGAGTCTGGATGCCCCAGCTGAGTGCACTGGAGAGGCAGGATGGCGCAGTGGTTTGGGAGCTGGACCCAGACCTGGAAGATGCAGGGTCACATCCCAGCTCAGCCATGAAGCGTCCTGGGTGACCTTGGGCCAGTCGGAAGAAGAGCCCCACTGGATCAGGCCAAGGCCCATCTAGCCCAGCTTCCTGTACCACGCAGTGGCCCACCAGGTGCCTCAGAGAGCACACGAGACAACAAGATGCCTGTATCCTGTGGCCACTCCCTTGCACCTGGCATTCTGAGATAAAATTCTGAGGTGAAGACATTGGTGGCCAGTCAAGAATCTCCACAGCATTTCTCTTTGACAGCCACCAGGACCAGATGCTTGGGTACCTACATCTCACTGGACCTCACATGGACATTAAATGTCGATATGCTGGTGAAGAAGGCGCAGAAGAGGCTGTACTTCCTTAGGGTGCTTGGAAGGATGAATTTTTCTCAGCGTCTACTTCTGGCCTATTATCGTAGTACCATCGAGAGTGTCCTGACATATAATATCTTAGTATGGTATAGGAGTAGCTCTGTAGGGGATAAAAAGGCACTACAGAGAATTATTAAAGTGGCCCAGTATACCATCGGGCTTCAGCTACCCACCCTTGATGACATTTTCGCCACCCGCTGTTTAAAGAAATCACATAATATCCTTAGAGACTCTTCTCATCCTGCTTACAACTTTTTTGAACTGTTGCCTTCTGGAAGAAGATATAGGAACATCAAGACTCGGACGACACGTTTTATAAACAGCTTTTACCCTAGAGCCATGACAGCATTGAACAATGAACTTAAGTATCAGTAGATAGGGGCAGTCGGACTGTACAATTGTCTATTATGTGGATGTTTGTGTTTAGAAGAGGAATTTTAAGGGGGTGGATGGTATGGGGGGGTTGGGGGGAGTGTCGGGAACTTAGTGTGTGTATTGGTTTGGTCTCCGGGTGTCAGTGAATTTCGTTGTGTAACACAATGACAATAAATAATAATAATAATAATAATAATAATAATAATAATAATAATAATAA
>JAJKFI010000017.1:1026571-1040029 GCA_029204185.1 Lerista edwardsae | reverse complement strand
AATAATAATAATAATAATAATAATAATAATAATAATAATAATAATAATAATAATAATAATGCTCCTCTTCAGACATGGGACTCACAGGAACACAGGAACAGCCCCACTGGATCAGGCCAAGGCCCATCTAGTCCAGCTTCCTGCATCTCACAGTGGCCCACCAGGTGCCTCAGGGAGCACACAGGACAACAAGATGCCTGCATTCTGTTGCCGCTTCCTTGCACCTGGCATTCTGAATTAGCCCATTCTAATGTAAGGAGGTTGCACTGCCCATCATGGTATATAGTCCACAATGGACTTTTCCTCCAGAAATCTGCCCAATTCCCTTTTAAAGGCACCTAGGCTAGATGCCATTACCACCTCCTGTGGCAAGGAGTTCCACAGATCAATTACCCTCTGGGTAAAAAAGTATTTTCTTGTATCCGTTCTAGTGGATAGTCTCTCTCTCTCTCTCTCTCTCTCTCTCTCTCTCTCTCTCTCTCTTTGCCTTACCTACCTCACAGGGTTGTTGTGAGGACAAAAGAAAAGGGGAACTATGTAAGCCACCTTGAGCTCCTTAGAGAAAGGGCGGTCTAAAAAGGTGAAAAATTAATAGATATTGCACACAAGCTATGGCATCGGCCCGACCCTGGGGTGGAGCATGAGCTAGGTGTGCCACTCAAAGAAAGCACACGCTAAATGCAGTTGCCACATTCGGACACAAAAGTTGCACCAACAGCCCCGCGAGGAAGACCAGACTTACTGAGGAACCCTTCCTTCCATGTCGCACTGTGTGCTTCACACTACATGCCAATGTGCCTGTGTGGGAAACTCCTAGACGATGTGCCCTTATCACTGGTCCCAGTGGTGGGATTCAGGGGGTTCGCCCAGGTTCTATAGAACCGGTTGTTAAATGGCCGGGCCCCGCCCACTTGCTTACCTCGGCTGGCTTTGAGGGTTTTTTGGCTCTGGCTATGACGTCATAGAACCGGTTGTTAATTCATTTGAATCCCACCACTGACTGGTCCCATCGTGACAACTGCTACATCATCAGGCAAGCATTGCGCTGACCAAGCTCCAGAACCAGAACCATTGAGATGCTTCAGGTGTTCAGGCAGGACACTGGGGGACAGGACTGAGCCTCAGGGCACAATCCTGCACCCTCCATTTGGCGGACACTAGCAGCAGCGATGGCCCAAGGGTGCCGGTAAAGGCAAATGCTGTGCCGAGTTTGGCTGGTTCTGGCACAAGAGCAGTTCTGGGTGGAGGAGGGAGGGAGGGGTAGGGGGTAGGGAGGACCTCGGTGGCCCAGCAGGCACAGATCCGAGCAAGCCCATCAGGGCAGCTGGTGCCTACTCTGGGGCAAGGGCATGAATGTGCCCTTGCCCCAGGGAGGCTCCAGCCAGCTCCTAACTAGCGCTGGGTCCACCAACCTTCCTGTTCCAGCGCATGTTAAAACAGCGCCCTAACGTTCCAACAGGAACTTCTCTGGTGAATTGGGAGGGGGACAAAAGAGTCCATGAACCCAACCCAACCCCCAACCCCCC
Organism: Lerista edwardsae; assembly: GCA_029204185.1. Classification (NCBI taxonomy): domain Eukaryota; kingdom Metazoa; phylum Chordata; class Lepidosauria; order Squamata; family Scincidae; genus Lerista; species Lerista edwardsae. Next base: position 1,038,503 of record JAJKFI010000017.1, on the reverse strand, counting down.
ACAGCTCCTGTGTTGCAGCCACCACCAAGGACGTCCCAGGCCTAAGAATAGCAGAGCTCCCGCCCGCCCGCCTGCCCGTCCCACGCCTGGGCATTGGCAGCTGCCATTTTTAGTGAGGCCGTGAAGCCAGGCAGAGGGAGGGCCAGTTTCTGGCTTCGGGGATCTTGAGGAGGCCCACGTGGCAGGCAGCCGCTGTCGAAACTTCAAGGAGCACGGTTGCTGCTGGTTACAAGTCGGGCCTTGCCTCTGCCCCCTTTCAAGCCCCCTAATACGGAAATCGCTGCCCCACTTCTGTGTCTGCAAACGGAAGAAGGGGAGAGGAACAAGACGGTCATTGCAGCTCGCTCCAGATTACAATGAGAATTTGGCCACATCCTGCACCTGTCGTGAAATTCTCTGACTCATAGCTAAACCTCGCCTCACAAGGCTGTTGTGGAGATAACGTGGAATGAGCCACAGCAATGCAAACCTGGGCTGCTTCAGCTGAGAGAGAGAGAGAGAGAGAGAGAGAGAGAGAGAGAGAGAGAGACTCCTGGCTCCTGCTGCCAGCCTCTGCTTTGTGGGTTTATGTGACCAGCCGACTATGCTCAATCAGACACCTTGGTGCACCGGTGCGATGGGGATCTTGGCCCTTCAGGCCTCCAGCCTGCAGCCCTCCAGACAGAAGCCTGGGGTCGCAAATGCAAACTCTTGACTAACCAACATGAAGCAGCAGACTATAAATGTGCACGAGGTTGACACAGCCCAAAAGATGCTCAGCCCATTGAGCACTCCACTGACCCCTCGGGCACCAGGCACCGCCGTGCACAGGAAACTGGGCAGCAGAGACCGTCGGTCTGTCTGTCCAAGTGATTTATGCCCCTGCTGGGGAGCTCTGTGCTTCTGGCTGACCTCCGGAACCACCAGAGGCAAGAGGAAGGCCAGTTGACTCCTCCTCGTCCCCCTGACAGGCTCACGCCCTTCCTTCAGCCCCTGGTATTCAGACACCCTGGTATGCGCCGTAGCCACACAGTCCTCCAATCAGATCAGCTCCCATTTTGCAGGGCTGCTGCCAACACGTATCAATTAGGCCGTGACTTATGGGCGTGTCAGCATTCAACTGCCCTCCATTTGCGCCAGCAGCGGAGGGGGCCAAACTGCCTGCTCCTCAGTAAGGGAAATGGAGACAAGGGACTCCCGGCTCTTGGTGGGGTGCGCTGCTGAGCACTCCCGACACCCGAGGGCCCAGAGAGCATCTCCCCTGGGAGGGCGGCCCTTGCCAAGTCAAGGCGGATGCTGCTGGCCAAGGATACCCAACGGAAAGGATGCGTTTGCTCTTCCTTCCCTGACCAGTGTGTGTGTGTGTGTGTGTGTGTGTGTGTGTGGAGTCAGCACAGATTTGATGTTGCTTGTGGGAAGTTGCACAGGTGTGCAGAATATTGGAGGAGAGTGAATAAGGGCCCAATCCCCCCAGATCTACTCATGATGGTGCTGCTGCTGCTGCAGCAGCAGTGGCATGTGGAATGTGCCTGGCAGCACAAATGCCTGGCGACCGCGCATGTGCGCCACTGGAGCACCCAGCCACTGCCGATGCTGGTAAGCTGGTGACAGAGGTGGGCCACAGGCAATGGCGTCATGCAGCTGGAACGCTGGGCCGGAGGAACGGGTGAGCGGCAGCCCGCCCGTTGCGTACCGCTCCGTCTCGCTGTCTTCCCCGCCCCCGCGGAGCGGTACGCAATGGGTGGGCTGCCGCTCACCCGTTCCTCCCGCCCAGCGTTCCGGCTGCATGACGCCGCTGGCCACAGGTGGGCAGGGTGGTGGTGGACCAGGACAGTGATCCGGTCTGGCTGGGGCCATGTTGGGGGATGGCAGGGAAGGCAGCAAGGCTGACCCCCAATGCCCCCTTCCAGGCCTCAACACACACCCTGGGCCCACTTGCATCGACTGAAGGGCTGGCACAGATCTGGGGGGGGGCATGGCACAGTGGGGCAGGTAAGGAGAACATCGTGCGACTTGCCGCTCTGCTGCAGCCGGGCTCCTGCCAGCCTAGAGCGTGTCGTGGAGACCACTGTGGACACGCTGCGTGCTGTGGTTTGCAGGGGGGCAGGACTTGGCTGTCAGCGCTACGAAGCGGGTCTTCCTTAGTTCAAATCTCACCAGAGGGATGTATGACGGTGCTGCAATGCGCCAAACAAGTGCCCCCTCCCCCTCGCCGCCGGAGCCACGCTGGGCAGTGGGCGCAATGCAAAGGAGACGCCTCTGCACTACTTCCACCACCCACCACCTGTATGGCTCTGGTGGTGACAGGGGGGGGCACCTACACAGCATGCTGCAGCACCGTCAGTACTTAGCATTTTGACCCCCCCTTAGTTATGCCACTGATCTTACCTGGCCACCGACTCATTAGAGGGCCTCCAACAACCCATTTCCTCCCCACTTCACTGTGGGGATAATAGTCCTGTCCTACCCAAGCTCCTGTGTAGCGCAGCCCCTCCCCCGGCCTTCAGAGCCCTTCGCAGCTCTGAGAGCAAACCTTGGAGCCCTCTCTGAAGGCGAGGGGGAGGGGCCACGTCACACAGGAGCTCAGGCTCCTGCAACGACTTAGTGTTCCCCCTGCTGCAAGAGCACCACTGCTTCTCTGCAACTGTCAGTCAGGGTGGGGCCTCTGCTTCTCCCACGGAAGTCCCCACGGCGGGGGCAGCTTCCTCATCTTGCCGGAAGGGAAAATGAAAAATCTGCAATTCGTTCTCAGTCTAAAATTAAAACGAAGCCTGGAAAAAAGGGAAGTGCAGACAAGGGGACACACTTCTCCCGGCTTCTACTCTGGGTGTGGACATTTGCTCAGGGTCAAGCACCCTTCGGGACACCCTCCTTTGCCGTCCCGCTGGGGAAGGGCGTGGAACTCCCTGCAGTTCACAGTTGCCAGCAGCCAGCACCAAGCAACTGGTCGGTGTTGAGGGGGGCAGCTGCACCAGTTCCAAATTGGCTTGCTGGAGCGTGGGGGGGGGGCAGTCTGGCTCCCACAAAGGTGGTGACCAGGTCATGCCATGCCAGACTGCAGGGGGGGGGGGCGTGGGACCCTGCGCTCCTCAGGACGGAACAAGGCAAAAAACCTGCACAGAACAAGCAGGTTGGGGAAGAGTCGGTTGGCGCTCTTTTGCCCACACGCTACCTTTCTGGATGCAAGGAACAATTCTTTTCCAAGGGGTGCATTTCATTGTGTGAGCTGCTCACCTGCAGCCAGTTCCATGATTACCACTCATTTCATTTCACTAACCTTTATTTGGCATTAACAAAAGTACAAATAAACACTCGCAACAAAGCACACAGCAAAGCAACCAGACCACCAAAATGGAAGGACTTAGTGACATTGCCCACCTCCACATACAGGGTAACATTCCTCCCTTTATACAGTGGATCCCCCCCCCCGCCTCAGTAGAAGATTTTTCAATACGACCATTGAGTTTGCATCTCAAAATTGTAGCTTGAAAATACGCAATTACCTTATCTGATGGAAGGAGCGCAGGTTGGCTTCGACTCTAAGCCCCCTATAGCATGACAACAGTGGATTTTAAAGATCCACGCGTAGGTCCTTGCACCAAGAACAATGAAATGCCGCGTGCCCCAGGGATTCTGAGACCCCCATGTTACAATCACAACGTATATTAACTTCCACACGCTGCCCAAATCTTGCAGCCGACGCTCCTGAGGGCAGCTTATTGCAACGTGCCGACTACAAACAGGGGCAGGCCTCGGGGGCCTCTCTCAGGCTTCTCCGCCCGTTGGCTAAGGCCAAGTGTGTGACTACTAGTCCTAAAGGGGTGCGGCCAGTGTGGGGGCTCTCCCCTTGAGGCATAAGCCGGGGTGGGGGCCGGATGAGGCTGCCCAGGGACGCAGGTGCTCAGGGCGAGAAAACAGGAGCAAAGGGAACGCCGAAAGCCCTCCTTCGCCCTCCGTGGCAGAGGTTCACTGGCCGGACGAGGCCCGCACTGCCGTCGCATAAGGGCCCCCGACAGCACCGTCCACTCGTGAATGGGGCCACTGCGGGGGGGGGGGTTGATCAGGGGACAGGCTGGCCCCAGAGCGTGCGGCTGAGCCTTGCGAAGGGCTGAGGTGAGCGACACACGTGCAGACGTTCAGGGATCTGAGCAGGGCAGGCCCCAATCCACCCTCCAAAAACTCACTGCACCTTCAGCTGTGATCTGAGACGTGCCTCCCTCCCGACCCGGCCCCTCCTCGGGCCCCGCTCCCCTTCCGGCCTCGCCCCACGGGCCTCCCTCGAAGCAGGGTCTCCCGGCCAGGGCCGCAGCGGGGCAGGCGCAACGCAGCTTCTCCCCAAGCCTGACCCTGGGAGGGGCCGTGGCAGGAGGGTCTGGGCAGCCCAGCCCCGGGCCCCGGCTCGGCCACAACGCGGCCTCGGTGGCCCTGAGCCGGCCACTCCCGCTCAGCCTCGCCTACCTCGCAGGGCCGTTGTGAGCGCGAGAGGAGGGCAGGGACCGCGTCAAGCGCCCTTACCTGTGAGGAAGGACGGTCCGAGGCCGAATCAACGCCGGAGACGCCGACCCTGGGCTGTGCGCGCTGTGAGGAGCCCCTGCCCGGTGCCTCGGGCAAGTCGCCAACTCCCAGGCAGCCCCAGTCGAGCGCCCCAGAAGCCCAGCCGAGCGGAGCGCCCAAGCCCAGAAACGCGTCGCGTCGACGTGCCCGCGGCTCCCACCCAGGCCAATCGCCCCTCTGGGGGAGGAGGGGGAGCGGCGGCGATGGGGGAAGAGGGAGCCTCAGGTGGGGCGCCGCGACGAGCCTGCAGCGCGAAGGAGCGGCGCGCCCGCGGGACTCGCTCCCTCCCGCGCCTCCCCACTCCTCACCAGTGCCCCAACACGACACGCGGGCAGCGCCACTGTGCACACGTGGACTGCCGTACACGCATATACCCCGTGCAGAGACACGCGCTCCCGGAAAACACTGTTGGCAGGCACGCGAAGCCACGCGGGGAGAAACGGCGAGAAGGTCGCGGCAACTCCGCGAAAGGCACCCGGCGGAGCGCAAGGAGATCAGTCAGGGGCCCGCCCGCCCGCCCCGGCCGGCCTTACACTCTCGCCGAAGGAGTCCATCTCCGGAGCCCATCACCCGAGCGCGCCGGTGGAGTGGGTCGCCGCGAGGAGCGCGGAGGCTGCGAGAAAGAGGGCGGAGGCGCGCGTCCTGCCCGTTTCCTCCGGACTCCTGCTGGACGCGCTCTGCTCTGCGCTCGGAGCGCTGCCTCCGCTTCTGCCGCCGCGTGTGCATGCCGGGCGCCCAGCGCGGGGAGGGGGCGGGAGCCACAGCCCAGAAGCCGCCCCTGCAGTTGTCTCCCTCGACTGACAGGCGGCCATCCGTGGTTGGCACCTGGGGCTGTCCGCGCGGCGGCCGGGCGCGGAGCAGCTCCTCTTCCACGGCCAAGGGGTCAGCTCGGCAGGAAGAGCTCCTGCGCAAGCCCCGCTTTGACGAGCAGGCACTGCGGCTTCCAGGTCGGGGACGGGCGCGCGACTTCTGACAGCCGCTTTGTATTGGGGCAATTTCGAGTGGGGAACGCGGAGGAACTTCTGGGCTGCTTCCCCGCTCCAAATGCCCCCAGCTGCTCTTCTTAGTTTAAAAAAAAGAGGGGGGGGGAGACCAGACCTTTCTAGCACACATTAGCACATCCTAGAATGTGTAGCTATTCCCTCCGAGTGTTGCTGCACACCAAGGCAACTGTAGCCCCAGCTTTGCAAATCGCTCCTTCAAGATGCCTGGTCCGCAACATGTTTTCCTAGCCCATTTGCCCCTCTGTGACTCTTATGGCACACAAAGACAAACATAAATTTCCTGCCTGGTCACCTGTGGGCAAATCACACCACGGCTCCCTACATTCCTTCCTCCCCTTGTTCCAAGTAGGTACCACCAAAGTACTTCACATGAAAAGCCCATGGAACTCATTGCCACTGGCATATGGCCATTAGCAGAGAGTTTTGCAGGGTCATGGAAGAGGGGCCTTTTCAGTGGCTGTTACCCATGAGAACCAAGAATGAACTTCCATTTTTGGATTGTGTTGCCTGGGGTGGAAAACACGGACAGAGAGAAGTTTTCCTTCCCTCTCTCACAGTCCTGGAGAGCGGGTGTCACCTGGTGAATTGGACTGGCCAGAGTCTTAGGAAAAGCAAAAGAAAGGATTTCTTCACATAACGCAACACTAATATTTTTGACATTTTGAAACTATTTAAAAATGGCTCAAAACCCTCCCCGTACTTATAGGCAGCTTCCAAGCAATCACTACAAAACGGAAGGATGATCACCAAAACAAACTCAAAGCAGCACCCAGAAGAAAAGCAGCAGAGGGGGAGATGGCAGCTGAAGACAAGGGGAAGACCTTAACTCGTGTTAGAAGCATCAGCAAACAGGACAGACTTTCATCCAGCACCTAAAAGGGAACACCAAGCAAAACTGCCTGGGGGGGGCGGGTTTCCTCTGGCTAATCCCTACCACAGAGCACCCCCATGTTGCAGAAGGGGGGGGGGCTGAGGCTGCAAGAGAGCCCTTCCCACTGGGCCAATCATGGCAAAGGCCTGAACCAGGGAGGGGCTTCCTCAGGCACAACTCCACCTTTTAGCCACAGAACCAAACACATGGAATTCACTGCCACAAGACAAGCCGAGGAGACGGTCATTTTAATTGTTCGCCTTTTTAAAACCACAAGGCTCCATTCAAGGACAGACGTTGCACGCTGCTCAAGCAGTGTTTACATCTTTCAAATAAACTAGCAAATAAATGAAAAGTTATTTGCCAGGAGAGCTCATCAGTGGAGCTTCCATGTTTAGGAGTAGTTCACGCTCTCCTGGAACACCAGGTATGGGGAGGAGGCACAAATAGTAGGGGGGGGGCAGCTGCTGCGTCTGGTTCTCCTTGGTACCTTCCAGAAGTACCTGGTGACAGCCGTCAGAGACAGAGTGCTGAATTAGGTGTACCTTTCATTTGATCTGGCCGAGCCAAGTTTATATTCTCAAAAAAAGTCACTTCTTCCAGAAACATTCTGGAGACTTCCCTCCAGGGACATGGAAAGCAGCTACCATTTCTGAAGCTCTCAAGTGCAGAGTTTTATCATTTCATGCTCTGCTAACACATCTCATTGTTTTCCCAGAGCAAAGAGAAAATTCTGTGGATTTGCCCCCCCCCCCAAAAAAACAAGAACCCTAGAGCATGGCAATCTAAGCTGACAACCCCCCACCCCCCCACCCCCCATGAAGTTATCACGCCAAATCTTGAGCAACAGGAACGATGGGGGCACAATTCAGCATACCCTTCTCCATACAGTGCACAGAAATCTCTTCAGTTCTGCGGCAAGAAAAATGTACACAAAGCTAAACATTAAGCATAGTCAAAGCGATGGTTTTCCCAGTAGCAATGTATGGCTGTGAGAGCTGGACCATAAGAAAGGCAGAGCGCCGAAGAATAGATGCTTTGGAATTATGGTGTTGGAGAAGACTCTTGAGAGTCCCCCGGACTGCAAGGAGATCCAATTGGTCAATCCTCCGGGAAGTCAAGCCTGATTGCTCCCTGGAAGGACAAATCCTGAAGCTGAAGCTCAAGTACTTTGGCCACCTCATGAGAAGAGAGGACTCTTGAGAAAAGACCCTCATGCTGGGAAAGATTGAGGGCAAAAGGAGAAGGGGGCGGCAGAGGATGAGATGGTTAGATAGCATCACCAAAGCAATGAACATGAAATTGGGTGAACTCAGGAAGCTAGTGGAGGACAGGGAGGCCTGGCGTGCTGTGGTCCATGGGGTCGCAAAGAGTTGGACACAACTTAGCAACTGAACAACAACAACAACAAAGCATGTACCTCATGGCACGAACCGCTAAGCACATCACTTACAGATCCTGCCTTTTTGCTCTGTTCTGAGAGTCTTCCAGGTTAGGATTGCGCTCTAAAACTGAGATACAGTTTTAATGGGCCCTGCACCACACCAGGTCAGGGTGATGCCATCACAGAACCCACAAGGATGGTGGACCTTCTCTGCCCCAGCGCTCCAGCTTCTGCCAGCGTTCCCCCATCTCATCTTCCAAAGTTTTTGGAAGCCCAGAAGTGCGCACAGTTCACTTTAGTGAGATTCCCAGGACTCTGCAGGCATTTATGACTTCATGTGGGGAGGGGCACAGGACTCCCCCCACCCCCCCCACCCCAAGAGCTCAGCAGATAGCAGCTCCCTTCCTTCCCCCTCCCACCAGCTAAGCCAGGAGCCCCACCACACAGCCCGGGCCTCCCAGCATGTGCTGCAGACGGCACATCACTCTGGCGACACTGCGGAGTGAAGAATTCCACAGCCTCCAGAACGGCTGCTGAGCTGCAGCGCTCCGATCGTCTGCCCTGACCTTGATGGGGGGCAGGCGGGTGGACAGCACCAGCAGGGGTGCAGCAGTCGGCCGCCTCGTTGGTTGCGAGACACCCATTTTTGAAAAATGGCTCCAGCTACGAAGAACTGGGCAGCAGGTTTCTGTTCTTACTATAAGGGCTCTCCAGAAATGCAGCTGCGGCATTTAGAAACTCCATTTTCTTCTTCCTTCGGCTTTCCATAACTTGCTGTTGTTGCCGAGTAGCTGTGTGTGTGTGTGTGCACAGGCATGTGTGTATCGAAAAACACAGAAAATGTGCTTCTTGCTTCAGAGCCGTTCTTTTAAGCCACATGTAGATGTATGGGATGTGGTGGTGCTGCAGGTTAAACCGCTGCTGCTGAACTTGCTGACCGGAAGGTTGGCAGTTCGAGACCACGCGACAGAGTGAGCTCCCATCACTTGTCCCAGCTCCTGCCAACCTAGCAGTTCGAAAGCACGTAAAAAATGCAAGTAGATAAACAGGTACCACTTTGGTGAGGAGGTTATGGCATTCCGTGTGCCTCGGCATATAGTCATGCCAGCCACATGACCACAGAAACTTTCCTCGGACAAACGCCGGCTCTTTGGCTTAGAAACGGAGATGAGCACCATCCCCTACAGTTGTTCATGAGTAGACCATTTGGCCATGGGGAAACCTTTACTTTTAGATGTATACACATTTAAAGTGATCAATTATGTGACTGATCAACTAAAACACATTAACTTACTGCACAGTCCTATGGATCTCTACTCAGAAGTAAGACCCACTGAATTCTATAGGACTAGCTTTTGAGCAAGTGTGTACCTACATGGGACAAAGTCTTACATGCATAAGACTGGGCTGCAAGATTACTTTAACTGAACAGCAGTCCTAATTGAGGTGCTTGGATGAAATCAGGCACCACCACCAATTTTCAAATGGATGAAATTGGGGAGCTGCCTGAATGAATCCCTGGAGCAGCCACAAGTGCACATTACATGAGGCCTTCCGGACCCTGTTTTATGGGACTTCCTCTTGAAGCCTCGCCACGATGCGCTGGAGAGGCCAACCCCTTTTACCTGGGTTGGATTTGGGGGGGGGGGGGACACACAACTTTTTAAAGCTCTTTAAATAACATTAACATTCTATTTTAGCTCTTTCATTGGTTTTCAATGAGGATGCCAGCTTGAAAATCCTTAAACCTCACCTGCAGAGCCTTCTCTGAAATAAGCACGCACTTAATGGGCACGTCACTTGTCTTGTTGGCGAAATGAGCGGAAAAGCCAGACATTTGCCAAAGTCTATGGAGCTCACTCAAGAGCTGGTGCCGCCTGAGGAGGTGCTTGTCGCTTCCCACACCTCCATGGATGGCTGATGCTAAAGGCTTCGCATTTCCAACCATTGCCTGTTTGGGAGAGCTGAGCTACCGCAGGAGTGCAGCTCAAGGGCTCTCCAAAACTGCCACCTGCACTCGCAGGAATCGGCCTCCAACCTGGGTCACAATTGCAGAGTTTGGGTCCTGCCCCAGACATTGGATTCACCAGTGTCTGGGATGGGGACAGGTTATTCCCCACTTTGCCTGCGACTCAGTTTGCAGCCTTATAGGGTCTCTTCTCTGGCTCACTCGACCCATTTAAGTTCTGTGGGGCATCCGAGTCCAACAGGCTTTTGCATCAAGAACCTGCCCATCTTTCATGGACCACCACTCCCAACGGGAAGACCACAGCAGGCGGGGGCAGAGCTGGTCTCTGCACAGAATGTTTGCTCACAGGATACCTGCCAGGATTCAGAGTCACCCTCTGAAGCACCCCAGCCACGACAATTCCTTGGCCAGAAATGTATCACTGACACCAAGCCATAGGAGCAGGAGAAAAGCCGAAGCCCTGCCTCGCCCAGAGCCTGCTAGCCACAGTGATCCACCAGCTGCCTTGAGACAAAGGCCCCCCCCCTTTCCCACCACTGCTCCCCCATGGCAGCTGGGATTCAAGGTGTTCTGCCCCCCCTGGCCCTGGAGGGAGTGCATGACCATCAGGACCGGTGGACATTGAAAGACTGGCTTCCGTGACTGCCCCAAGCCCCTTCTCGGGTCATCCAAGCCAGGGGTCATCATACCACCACATTCCACAGACTAATGATGTGCTGCAGAATTGGACGGCCTTTTGGTCTTGGCCAGCAGGACCCTCCTCACAGTGACAGGCATTTTGCTGGTCAAGAAGAAGCCGTGAAGCGACCAGCAAGTGCCACAGTGGCTGCTGCCGCGTCAGTCTGTAGCAACAAGCAACCAAGAGTCTTGTGCTCCCTCCCCCCCCCCGCCAAAGGGCAAACACGTTTCTTGTGGCAGAAGAATGTGGGCTTTTGTGGGCTGCAAACGCATGCAGTGGTCACACTTGGGGGTTTGCATGCCCTGCCCATGTTGGCGGCCAGTTCACGTATGTACCAAAGCGGGTCCTTCGGCTCATGAAAACTTCTGCCATGTGCTCCACAACAGACAGAGGCAGGAGTCATTTCATGCCCGGCTGCTCATTGCCACACTTCCAAAACACACCTGCCGCCCACTCCCGTCCTGTTTGAGGGCAAAGGGCTGGTCCTGCTGACCTCTGGGTCCACAGACTCTGACAGCTGGGAGTTTCCTGCCCAGCCCCCTGTCCCCTCACACAGCTCTCCAAGGGCCACAGATTGACACTTGTCCATGAAAGAAAGTGCTACTGGGAGCACGGTGTGCATGGCTTGGTTTATTCAGGCACAGAGAAAACCCGGGGGGGGGGGTTCTGGAGCCCACCTGATGAACAGCCCTGTGAGGCTCAAAACGTGCCTCAAAGAGTGTCCTCAACTTCCTCTCCTTGCCTTGTATCTGGTCATGAGCAGCCGGCTCCACACACCACCTGCGAGGGAGGCGAGCATTTTGCTGCAAGATCTTGCCCCCCCCCCGCTTTGCCCAGTTCTCTGAGCAAACGTCTCAGTGGGGCTCGGTGGGGCCAGAGCTCCCCCCACCCTTTTGGTGCAGCCAGGCGGGAGGGCATGTGGATTTCGGGGCAAGGGGGCTTGAGATGGACACAGGCGCGCTGGGCCAGGGAGAGGGCTGCGTGGCTTCGCTCCCGGAGTCGAGTCTCCGCACAGCGTCTGCAGCCTCCTTTCAGCAGACTCCAGGCAGAGCGGAGAGCCGGAACAGGGACTGCAGCCGTTCGGGCGTTCGCAACTTTCTCCCGGAGCCCCCTTCAGAGCTCTCGGTGTACGGAGGAAGCCTGCAATGCAGCGAGGAGACCGGCCTGCACCCGGGAGGGGGGCGCACCTTGAACTGGCCCGGGCAGGGCAAGCGAGCAGGCGCCGGACGAGCTGGTGGCGACAGACAGAGGTCGCGCCCGGCACAGTCCGCCAGGCAGGCCTGGCTGCGAAAGAGCCCCCCACCCCCCCCACCCCCGAAGAAAAATCAGACCACCACCAGAAGACTGCAAGACAAGACGAGCGACTTGGAAAAGGAAAACAGATGCAGGGGGAAGCAGGGGGGGGGAGGGAGGAAGGAAGGAAGGAAGGAAGGAAGGAAGGAAGGGAAAGAAAGAAAGAAAGAAAGAAAGAAAGAAAGAAAGAAAGAAAGAA
>JAJKFI010000017.1:997262-1016962 GCA_029204185.1 Lerista edwardsae | reverse complement strand
TATTATTATTATTATTATTATTATTATTATTATTATTATTATTATTATTATTAATATACTTGGCTACTGGAAAATGGCTGAGAAATAACCCAACTGCTTGCTGCCTTCTCAGGAAAGCAGCAGGCTCTGGAATCACAATGACAGCGCTTCAGGCCATGATATCACTTCCGGTGGGTCCCAGACAGATTGTCATTCTAAAAAGTGGGTCCCAGTGCGACAGCGTCTGAGCAGCGCTGGGATAGACACTTGAACAATTAAAGGCAAACCATTCCCAGCACAGATTAGACACCCCAACATCTCCAAAGAGCTTTGCCTGGTGCCCAAAAAGGAGGCTCTGGCAGGCTGCACCTCTGGGGAGAGGGACTGCACTGCTGGGTCTCCCCAGGGGCCTCTGGTCTTGCATCGGATGGTGGAAGCACCTGGAAAAGCTGTTTCCGACCGGTGTGCTGTGAAAGGTTCACAAGTGTGCTACCAGGATGTGGAGCACAGCGGTTGAAATGGCAGAGTTGGCACAGAGAGACCATCTGTTACGATGGACCGTTGCCCTAGAAGCAGAGCTGCAGAACCCGAAAGAGCCTCCCGGAAGCTGGAAGTGATGTCACCAGAGGCACAGACCACAAAGAAGACCGTAGAGGTCAGTGTGTTGTGAGAAGAAAAACCTGAGCATTGCTGACTTGGAGGGTAGCCAGGAAGAGGGGCCCTGTCTGGTCCAGCACCCCTAGAGTGGCCAACCACAGGCCTCCAGCAAACCATCCCTGCTCTCCTGTACCTGGACTCTCCTCCCAAACTCTTGGAATCAGGCTCCCACCTGCAGCGACCTCTGGGATCAGCAAGTTCACACGGACTACCCTTCACCAACTTCCTCCACTGTGCATGAATCCACTTGAACCTGAGATGAGCATGCTGGATCAGGCCAAAGAACTGCTATATCCAGCCCAGCATGCTCTGGGCAGCCCATAAGCAGGAAGCAAGCAAGATGCCCCTCCAGCGACGTGCAGTGCAGGTGTGGCAGGTGAGGCAGAACAGAAAGTACCGCCACAACTGTGATCGTGCAAAGACTTACAGCCCACAGGCTTTGAACAGCTGGAGCCTGTGGGTTGTAAGTGTTTGTGGAATCACAGCCTCTGCAGCAGCAGCGGCAGCACTTTTCAAATAACTCCAGTGGGGTGATTCTGCCTCACCTGCCACACCTGCACCCAGTAATGGGATCTGGGGATTGACTACAGGAACGTTGGGCGGGACTTATGCGTGATTGGCAGCCCGCCCGTTTCGTTCCTTCGGCTGCCCGCCGGCTGCGCGGGCTTCTCCTGGGGAGCGCGCCCCACCACTGCTCGTCCGATCGCCCGGCGCGCCCCCCGTCCCCCCCGGCGAGCCGGCACCCCTCCGAGGCCAGGGTGGGTGGCGGACCGAACGGACGGGCAGCCAATGACGCGTAAGTCCCGCCGAAGTCCCGCCCAGCGTTCCTGTAGTCAATCCCCAGATCCCATTACTGCCTGCACCCCACCTTGCTGAGCCTCTCTGAACATGGCCCCCAGCTGGTACCCAGAGGCCCCTCTGTCACCTGTATCATCCCCTGCCAGGCAGCAAGAAAACACTTCCCACGCCTTTGGCACCTTGTCAGAAATCCAGGGCCTTGGCAGCAGCAGAGAGGCAGGGTCTTCTGCCCCATTTGGCACGACCACACAGACAGTGCGCTTTCCAAGGGGTGGCACGATGTGCTCGCTGAACTGCCTCGCTGATCCGTCTCCCATTCAGGGGGCACGCACGGCCACTTCCAATCCAGGGTGCTCTTGTGCCAGTCACGGCCATCTCCATCACATGGCTTGGAGCCGTCCTTCCTGAGTCAGGCCTTCGCCCTGAATCTCCCGGCATTGCTGGCTTTCCAGGCATCTGCTCTCCAGGGCTGGGAATGCCGGGCCCTGGACCTTCCACACACAATGTGTGTGCCACACCACTGAGCTGGGGGAAAAGTGTGACAACTGGGCAAAGGGGTGGGCAGGGCCCCTTGTGGCCCAGGGACCCCACTGGGCAGTGATGTTTCACTGATATCCCCTCAGGGAGCACTGCTGCCCTCTAGTGACTGCTCGACAAAGCTGGCACAACGAATGCTCTCCGCCTCCTGCCAAGCTGAATAACAGCCTCTTCCTGTCTTAAATCTCTCTTGCCACCGTCTGCTTTGCCAAGTGATGCTTGCAAATTGGCTGTATCTTAATTAAGATCCTCAGAACTGCAGGACAACTGAGGAAGAGCTGCCACGGGGGGGGGGGGAGATGGATCGCTCTGATCCAGAGGCAGGCTGCAAATGGCCACACTTCTTGCAGAACACCACGGCTCCTTGCCCTGCCAGAAGGAGACTGTTTAATAGTTCGGGTGGTTTTCATGTTCCCATTAACTTGTGCTTCTGTGTGCTTTCTGCCTTTGCAACCCCACAACTCTGGCTCCCACCTCCAACCCCGCTGTGCACAGTGTTCCCGTTTCACAATGTCACATCTCATTATCCGCTCTTGTGTTCACTTTCATCTCCACAAGTGGTAATTTCATCAGAGAGCTCCTTCCCCACCTTTCTGTGCCATTCTTGGGCACAGATGGTTGCCAGGGAAGAAAAATGAGGGGGGGTGAGGTCAGATGTTACGCCGGCCTCTAATTAGCTCTCAAGGCCGCTTGTTAGGAGTTCTGTTGTCAGGAAGGGACGGTGCTGGCTTGGGAGGGGCGGAGCTTCCACGGGGCTCTGAATCGGGGGGGCCGTTCTCTGGCTAAGACTTGCCACGTGCCTGCAGATTTCAGTGGTCTGACTGCAGCATTAGGAAAGCAGCAGGGACTGGACAGGGTGCCGGGTTTGTCCAATAAGACACTTAGGGTGGAGGGGTTGGGACAGAAAGCTTTAGGGGACACATAGAACGGGTGGCCAAGAACAGGCCTTAGAAGGGGCCATTTAAAGGGTCAGAGCAAGAATGGGGCTTCTGTATTCAGAGCTGGTCAACCTCTCAGATGGGAAGGGACTGCAGGGTCAGGAGAGGCACCTCTGCCTCTGCCCCTCATTTGGGCTTTCCCAGAGTTGGCGGGTGAGTTGACCAGCATTTGTTCATAAATGACCTAGAGGCAGGGATAAGCAGTGAGGTCAGTAATGGCATCTAAATGATTTAGCAACAGGTACTCACTTTTGATTGGCACTTGTGTCGGGGCCCGCCCACCAGAAGTGAGGTCATAGCCGGAACCCAGGAACTGCCCCCAGGAACTGCCGCGCCTCCTCGGGAGGGAGCCCCAGGCAGCCTACCTGCTCACGCTGCTGCTGCCATTGGTCTCCCTCGCCCCGCTGCCTGCCTGCCTGCCTGGCTCTGAGAACGTGCAGGCAATTCAAACGTTGGAGGGGGCGGAGCGGAGCGCTGACGGAGTCGACGAGTGGGCGGGCAAATGGGCAGGGCCAGCCCTAATCCTAGGAACGGGTACTCGCGTACCCCTGCGTACCCGCTACATGGCATGTCTGAGCGAGGTGGCCAGGTTTGCAGATGACACAAAACTTTTGTGGGTGGTGAAGACCAGAAGGGATGGTGAAGAGTTCCAGAAGGATCTCTCCAAATTGGGGGAATGGGCAGCAAAATGGCAGATGCGTTTCAACATGGACAAGTGTAAAGTGATGCACATTGGGGCCAAAACCCAAAACTTCACCTATAGGCTTATGGGTTCTGAGCTGTCTGTGACAGCTCAGGAGAGAGATCTGGGGGTGCTGGTGGACACTTCAATGAAGGTATCGACCCAAAGTGCAGCAGCAATTAAGAAGGCCAGTTCCATGCTTGGGGTCATTAAAAAAGGGGTTGAGAATAAAACAGCCAAAATTATTATACCATTGTACAAATCGATGGTAAGGCCACATCTGGAGTATTGTGTACAGTTCTGATCACCACATCTCAAAAAGGACATAGTGGAGCTGGAAAAGTGCAGAAGAGAGCAACAAAAATGATTCCGGGGCTGGGGCACCTCCCTTATGAAGAAAGACTGCAGCGTTTGGGGCTCTTCAGCCTAGAAAAAAGGCACCTGAGGGGGGAGGTGATTGAGATGTATTGAGATGTATGGAGGGGGTGGATAGAGGGATGATATTTTCCCTCTCCCACAACACCAGAACTAGGGGGGACACTCATTAAAATTGACTGTTGAGAGAACAGACAAAAAGAAATATTTCTAATTAGTCTGTGGAACTAATTAGTCTGTGGAATGCCTTGTCACAGGAGGTGACAGGTGATGGCATCTGGCCTGGATGCCTTTAAAAGGGGATTGGACATATTTCTAAAAGAACCATCCATCCCAGGATACAAGCCATGATGGGAATGTGCAACCTCTAGGTTTTAGGCGCTGCAGGTTAAACCACCGAGCTGTTGACCAGAAGGCTGGGAGTTCAAGACCACACCACGGACTGAGCTCCTGTTGCTTGTCCCAGCTCCTGCCAACCTAGCAGTTCGAAAGCACCTAAAAACAGACATGTCATGTAGCAGGTACACGGGGGTACTTGAGTACCCATTCCTAGGATTAGGGCTGGCCCCGCCCATTCGCCCGCCCACTCATAGACTCCGTCGGCGCTCTGCTCCGCCCCCTGCAACGTTTAAGTTGCCTGCATGTTCTCAGAGCCAGGCAGGCAGGCAGCGGAGCGAGGAAGACTGGTGGCAGCAGCAGCGTGAGCTGGTAGGCTGCCTGGGGCTCCCTCCTGAGGAGGCGCGGCGGTTCCTGGGGGGGAATCGGTAGCCCGCGTGGTGGCCCTGGCGAAGGTCTGGGACTCCTGGGACTTCTCCCTGGCTGCTGCGCGGCCTACCAAGGAGGCACGGTGGTTCCTGGGGGCGGTTCCTGGGTTCCGGCTATGACCTCACTTCCGGTGGGCGGGCCCCGACACAAGTGCCGATCAAAAGTGAGTACCTGTTGCTAAATCATTTAGATGCCATTACTGCCTAAAAATGCAAGTAGATAAATAGGTACCACTTTGGTGGGAAGGTAACAGCGTTCGGTGCTCCTTGGCCAGCCACGCCAGCCACGTGACCACGGAAGCTTGTCCTCGGACAAACACCAGCTCTACAGGCTTAGAAATGGAGATGAACACTGCCCCCTACAGTCGACTAGACCATTCAGTCGTGGGGAAACCTTTACCTTTTTACCCTAAGATGCAGGCATCCTGTTGTCCTGTCTGCTCCCTGAGGCACCTGGTGGGCCCCTGTGAGATACAGGATGACCCAGGTGGGGCTTTGGCCTGATCCAGCAAAGGGGCTCTTCTGACGCTCTTATCACTCACACTGCCAGGGAAAAGGAGCCTTTCCCACCGCAGGAGCGTCACCGTCAGTGGTGAGTCAGTCCACACGGTGCTAAAATTAGAGTCCACCGAGGAGGACGGGAGGCTCCGTCAGGGCCAGGCGCTGCCACAGGGATGCTGCACTGCACCTTATGGAGCCGCGGCAAGGACAAGTGAGATCCAGGGACTGGGGCAGAAACTCACGCAGCGCTGCCTGGCTGCCTGGCCAGCCCCAGAGCACAACAGGCCGCTGGGCCAGGCGGGAAGGTTCTGCCCCACATCACAGGGAGGGTGGAGCTGCCCCAGGCCGCTCTCTCGGCCGTGGCTCTCCTGGGGAGTTGGGGGTCCCCGAGGGGCACGGTCTTGAGGAAAGGTGCCAGGGTGCTGCCTCTCTTCCTGCGTCTGGTTCATGCTGGGGGCCCCCTCCGAGGAGTGCCCCCCCTCTGACTCTGCCCTGGGAACCGACTGGCTGCAAGCGGGACTTGCTGAGGCTGAACCAGGACAGGGCTTGACCACGTGCAGCCAGCTCCAGCCCTGCCAGGTCTGCTTGGCTTTCCTGCCTGCTGGGGGCTGCAGAAACGGGGAGGGGCTGTTGCGCCACCAGCAGGCACAAGGAGTGGCTGGCTGGCCGCTTGCCTTGGGCTGGTGGAGCACAACAGCTGCAGTGCCGGCCTCAGTGGGAGGGTGGGCTGGGGGGAGGATGGGCAGCCCATTTTGGGAGGGGGTGAGGATTCCACGGCATGCTGGGCAGACACAGGGGGTCTTCCTTGGCAAAATGCCCGGTGGGGGGTTTCCTCCAGCACAACCTGCCCGTCTCCTCCAGGCCTCCTGCTCCAGGTGGCTTTTCCAACCTGCTTCTCCCCCCCCCCCCCGCAGGCAGAGAGCCTTTGAATCTGAAGAGCCGCTCAGCACCCAGCCGGCCCCTTCTGGATGAGAGCCACCCCTCTCCTCACTTCCCTTCACCTCCTGTGCGGCTGCTTCTATATTTGGCCCTCCATTCCCTCTTGACCTTCCTCCCAAATTCCCTCCTCCACCCACTGAAAGTCAGCCCATGCCCCCCCCCAAGCGACGCTCCCTCCATGCCCCTCATCCTGCTCTCTGCCAGGCTTGGCTGGGCACTCCCAAGCACCTCTCACGGCCTCACCAGAGCTGGCATTGGCCACGAGCCTGGCACCTAAGCAGGCCTTGACCAACTCTTGCAGGAGATCGGCCTCCTTGCCGCCTGCGCTAGACTTCCTGCAGCTGCAGCCTCCTGCCCCCTTCCTGCTGACATGGCAGCCGGCGACGGTCATCGTTGCCATTCTCACCAGAGAACCACCCAGGTTTCTCAAGATCAGCCCAGGAAAGGGATGGAGCAAGACCTGATGGCAGTGATGTCATGCAGGGGGTACGCGGGGGTACGCGAGTACCGGTTTCTAGGATTACGGCTGGTCCCGCCCATTCGCCCGCCCACTCGTCGACTCCGCCCTCTGCAACGTTTGAATTTCCTGCATGTTTGAATTGCCTGCACGTTCTCAGAGCCAGGCAGGCAGGCAGGCAGCGAGCGGAGCCTTTCCTTTCCTTGCCACTGAAAAATGAGTTGCTCTGGGGTTTTAACATGATGCCAGGCCTCCTTCACATGTTCTGGGGGTGCTGTGGAATCCTGTTGCAACTGTTGGGTCAGTTTAAAATCGTCTGAGGCCTCAAAAATGGCTTTTTTCATGTCACTTCCTGCCATGACATCACTTCCGGCTTATGACGTCACTTCCGGTGGGCGGGTCCCGACACGTGCCAATCAAAAGTGAGTACCTGTTCTTAAATCATTTGGATGACACCACTGCCTGATGGCATGCCCTCCCCCAAGCTGAGCTGCTCTAAGCTGACCTGGCCCAGTTTACACTCCCTGGACGGGAGGCCCAGCCAGCTTCCCCGAACTGAGCAGCCTCTGGAGAGCAGGTCTGGACCCCCTTGTCCAGTCCACCTCCTCAGCAAAATCCCCCATTCCTAACCCCTATCCTGCCCTGCCCCTGCCAATAGGGACTGACCACCTCTCCGCCTGATGCAGGCTAAAAACTCCCCAGCCTGGCCCAGCCCAGCCAGTCACGTGAGGGCCAAATCTCCCTTCCCAGCCCCACTGGTGGCCCCCTACTCTCGGACTGCTTCCCTGGTTGCACAGAGTGCCGTAACGAGCCCTGCAGCTCTAAGGCCGTAACGCATCCACCCCTTATTTTCCTGCCTTCCCCCCACTTGGCCTTATGCATGGCGAAAGGAGCCAAAATGTCGTGTGTCCCCCCCCCCAATGCCTTGAGGAATGGATAGCATTTTCCGCTCAAATGCCAGGGGCAGAACGTGCCCATCTCAAGCCCCACAGCCCCTCCCTCCTTCACCCTGTTCCCCAGAAATGGCACTGGCAGCAGGTTCTTTCAGGGTGACTCATCCGGCCCTGGAGCCTTGAACTCCTGGCTGGGTGGGAGATGGGTGTTCCCTGACCCACGCCCTGCCACACTGGGCCCACGAGCCTGGCCCCTCCCCATTCTCCCTGCTTCTGTGAGGTTCCCCTTGGGGGAGAAGGTGATGGGGGGGTTGATCGGGTCTTTGCCCCCTGCGAGACTCCCTGCAGAGCAGCTGCCTGCGTCCCCCTCCCTCCCTGTGCGACTCGGCTGCGCAGCTCTCTCCGTGGCTCTTTCTGCAGCGGTTTCCCGACTGTTTTCCATGCAAGGCTTTTATTGGGCAAAATGCAGCAGGCCCAGTTTTAAAGCACATGCAACAAGCCGAGCCCTCCTACTTCCGGGCAGTGTCTCTCCCAACAAGGAATCCTTCCCCACGGCAAAGAGTCTGCCCTCCCCAGAAACTGCCCTCCCAGTCTGCAATCTGCCTGGACTGGCTACGGGGGCAGGGGGGGGGCTTTTCCGCATGGGGAGAAACTTGGCCCCCCTCCTGTTTCCAGGCACGCTGGAGCGCCAGCCTCTCTTTGCAGCTGCTGTCCTGGCTCCCAAAGCCTCCGGGGTGGATGGCTGCAGTAAATCACCTTTTTGGTAATGAGCGAACATGTGTAGAACGTCCCCTTCTTGGCACAGCGGCCGGCTGTTTTTGCCAGCCTCGCTCTGCTCTCCACGAGGCTCCCATCCTCCCCCCCAGCTGACGGGGCTTCCAGAAGGCACCAGGACCATGCCACAGCCCCACAGAGGCTGGGCTCTGCACACCAACTCCTTGGCCAGCCCGGGAGGGGCACCCCCTCATGCCATGCAGCTGCGATGGGCACTCGTGGGACACAACAAGAAACAGCCCCTTCCCTGCCCGGCCCTGACTGGCCTCTGGGTCTGGACTTTCCCTTGTAACCAGAGTTGCTGGAGATGCTGCTATGGTTGTCTCTACCATCACAAATCTTAACAAATCGTCTTTTAGAAATTTCCCAGATAGAAGAAAGAAAAACACACAGAGAGAGCTCCAGGCTGCAGTTTTGCAAAGAGAAGCGCCATCGATGAGGTTCTCTGGGGGGCTGAGGGAACTGGAGGCGGGGAGGGGGCTGGTGTTGCCCCTGGCTGTGGCTGCCTGGGCTGCACAGAGGGCAAGGCACAGTGGCGTTCCTACAGGGGGGGTGCTATGTTTTGCAGCAGCTCCTTGCAACATGCCCCCTTCCCCTTGCCTGCAGAGCCATTCGGGGTTCTCCAAGCAGTGAATGGCACTGCAGGTGTGAGAGAGGAGCTCCGGCAAAACATAGCACTTTGCCCCCCCATAGGAACGCCACTGGCATGGCATGTGGATGGGGCTCTGGCAGCTTCTCCCGGCGGACCTCAGAACCTCAGACCCTACAAGGGGGAACAGAAGGGCCCAGTTGGGGGTCCTGAAGTACAAAGATAGGGCAGGAGAGGGACAGAAGACTGGTGGGGGGGGGGGCAAGGGCCCCCTTCCAGGGGCACCCAAAGGGCTCTTTCCCCAGGTCCGTGCAAAATGCCTGCAGCCCCTCTGGCAGTGAATGTGCCTCGGCAGCACAAGCCGCTGTGATTGTAGCGTTGCCGTAATAGCTGGGCTGCCGCGATGCCTGCCCCCCCCCCCGCTGGTAATGACAGGCCCCTGGCAGGTAAAGTGCAGCCTTCCAGCGGCCTAAATAAGTGCTTTTCAGCCACGGCCCAGAGGGGAGATTGCAGTGCAGCGAAGCAGGCGTTTCAGCTGGTGGCCTGTGGAGCAGGGCTGGGAAGGGGCCGGGAGTGGAGCCAACAAAGGGAAATGCAGGGCAGGAGAGCAGGGGAAGGAAACGGAGGGGGGCATCAGGCCGTGGGGCAAACAGGACCCAATCAAAATGATCTACTCTGTACATGCAGCTTCCCAGCTTGGCTTGGCAGATCTCCCAGGAAGCCCGAGACAACTTGGCTGTTTGTTGCCCAGCAGCTGGTACTGGGAGGTAGACTGCCGCTGAACTCAGAGGCTCCATCTAGCCTGCATAACTTGCATTGCATACCTTGAATACCTTGCACTGCCGCCCAAGACACCCAGCAGGATGGGCCACCACCTTGGACCAAAACTGGCTCATTGCAGCTATTTCTGGCTGGGCCCCACACAAGGGACAGCCTCCCTGGTGGTGCAGAGAATGCCTTCCTCTCCGCCTGCAGGCCGTGCTGCCCTCCACCCTTCAGGCGCTTCTCCTTCCCTTCGCCTGACAATTAAGAACATAAGAACAGCAGAGGAACTCCACTGGATCAGGCCCAGATCCCAATTGATCCAGCTTCCTGTATCTCACAGTGGCCCACCAGATGCCTCAGGGAACACACAAGACAACAAGATGCCTGCACCTCAGAATGAGAAAGGGACAGGATTCTGATGCCCTTAGCAGAGGTGTAGAGGAGCGAATTTTAGGAGTTGCAGCGTCTCAACCCTCACAAGCTACACCAGCTATTGCCCAACAGTGGAAGGCACAAGAGCAGTGATGTCATGCAGGGGGTACGCAAGTACCAGTTTCTAGGATTACAGCTGGCCCCGCCCATTCGCCCGCCCACTCGTCGACTCCGCCCTCTGCAACGTTTGAATTTCCTGCACATTTGAGTTGCCTGCACGTTCTCAGAGCCAGGCAGGCAGGCAGGCAGCGAGCGGAGCCTTTTGCCTTGCCTTGCCACTGAAAAATGAGCTGCTCTGGGGTTTTGGGACTGTTGGGTCACTTTAACATGATGCCAGGCCTCCTTCACATGTTCTGGGGGTGCTGTGGAATACTGTTGCAACTGTTGGGTCAGTTTAAAATTGTCTGAGGCCTCCAAAAGGGCTTTTTTCATGTCACTTCCTGCCACGACCTCACTTCCGGCTTATGACGTCACTTCCGGTGGGCGGGTCCCGACACGTGCCAATCAAAAGTGAGTACCTGTTCTTAAATCATTTGGACGACACCACTGCACAAGAGCCTCGTTCTCTCTTGTTCGCAGCTACCCTGGAGGTGGCACCTGTGCGTCTCCCTGTGCAGGGAACAACCGAGGCTAGCATGGAACAGCCCCAGCAGCTCTTTGGCGAGGTGTGTGGAGCTTGCGCAGGGAATACAGCACAGCAATTACAAGCTCTGGCAACAGTTGTGTATAAATCATGTTGGATCAGTGAAGCCCCATTAGGTCAGGAGCACACAGTGGCGGCAGCTGCCGCCGTCGCCAGGGCTCAGAGCATCCAGCTGGCCTGTGCGGGTGCTCAGCACCCTCTCAGCTCTCACCCACACCAGCTTTCCCCCCCTCCTCCCTCTTGGACTCCCAGCCAAGAAACGAGACGTTGGAGAGACATCCACGGCCGACTCTGCTCTGACTGCCAGGGTTTGCTGTGCTCCTACAGGCACCAACACAGCCTGCTGATGCAGGATGCAGCCCTGCTGGGAGGAACCACAGAGCTGGAGCGGGGTTCGAATCCTTAACTGGGTCCCTTCAGGAAAGACTCACTTCTGTTGGTCCTTGGGAAAACCAGGAGCCAGCAGAGCAGTGCGCAAACCACTTGCCTCCTCACCTTGCAAGAGCCGTGACCGTTCTCCAGAACAAACTGCTTTAAGGGACTCCAAACGCACGAGGCTCACGCCTGCCTCAAACTGGCATCTTTAGAGCGCGCACATGCACACGCACACGCACATGCACACACCATTCCAAGTGGTTGACGGCTGGTGGTGAGCGAAAAGCACTCTGACATGCTCAATGACACTCTTGTCACTATGAGCCCTGGAGCTGAACACAGGTTCTCCATAAGCCCTTTCCCTGCATGTCTGCAGATGTTCCTTGCCTTTCTTCCTACACGCTTGTGCTTGACATTTGGGCATTACAGCTGCCAAGGCAGGGAGGCCTCCTTGGCCACAGAGCTCCACAGCATTGTTGCATATTATCTAATTTGCAATATATTCCCACATTATGCTTATTATCTGCAATATTCCCTGTGAAATAATATTTTAGAACATTTCCTATGAAAACCATTTTACTGATATCTTTAAAAAAAGACTTTTATCCAGCTTTGAATTAGACAGCTCAACCAGTTCAACCAGACAGTATGTTGGTGACTCTCTTCCCTCACAGTCCAACAGTACTTATACCTCGCCATAGGTCTTGGGTGCCACACAGCGGGTGGGTTTGGGGCAGGGTTGACGGCCAACAAGATTGAGACACTAGAGAGATCTGACTAGCCGGGCACAGGGCAGTGCGTACGGAGCTGGATCTTGGCAGCCTCCCAGCTCCTGGGTCCCATCTTGACTGGCATCCGAGATCCCAAGTAAGTGTCCACTACTTCGCAGAATATAGGCCACTCTTCCCTGCAGCTTCTGGCCTTGCACCCCCTTGACCTGGCTTGTGAACTCTGGTGCCCCAGAACCGACTATGCCAGGGATTATGGCTGATTAGCCTTGTTCTCCGCAGCAGGCAGAGAGGGAAGCGTTTAATGAGCCTCCCCCCCCTGCCAGCCACTTCATGCTCAGAGCTTCTTTAATCAGCTCCTCAGTGCCCATTATCTCGGCAGCCAGCTCTCCACCCCCTTCTCAGCACTGATGATATTGACCTCACTGCACTGGGAGGGGGCTGAGCAAAGTGTGACTTGTGAGGTGAGCCTCACAAAGCCCCAAACCTCAGCAGCGATATTGCAGCTCCCCACTCAATGCCTTTGGGGCCCCCACTCACCCCCACACCTCCCGAGACTTTTTCAGTGCCCCAAAATGTTGCAGCGCAGCCACAGCCTCTCACTGCCGGGGGCTGCGCACACATCCAGGCTCCCATTCTGAAGGAGGAACGGTGTCCTTCTCAGCGGGGCTCAGTCCCTGCTCCGAGGCCCACCTGAAGCGGGGGGAGAAGTCGGGCCACAAGGACCAACCCTGGACCTGTGCTGGCCTCTACCACGAAGCCAAAGCTGCCAGACGGGAGACCCCAGAGGCAGTGATGGTACACCCAGTGATGTCATGCAGGGGGTACGCGGGGGTACGCGAGTACTGGTTTCTAAGATTATGGTTGGCCCCGCCCATTCACCCGCCCACTCGTCGACTCCGCCCTCTGTAACGTTTGAATTTCCTGCACGTTTGAGTTGCCTGCATGTTCTCAGAGCCAGGCAGGCAGGCAGGCAGCAAGCGGAGCCTTTCCTTTCCTTGCCACTGAAAAATGAGCTGCTCTGGGGTTTTAACATGATGCCAGGCCTCCTTCACGTGTTCTGGGGGTGCTGTGGAATACTGTTGCAACGGTGGGGTCAGTTTAAAATCGTCTGAGGCCTCAAAAAGGGCTTTTTTCATGTCACTTCCTGCCACAACATCCTTATGATGTCACTTTCTTATGACGTCACTTCCGGTGGGCGGGTCCCGACATGTGCCAATCAAAAGTGAGTACCTGCTCTTAAATCATTTAGATGACGCCACTGGGGACACCTGGACCCAAGGAGTTCCTTCCAGGCCCTCACACACACACACACACACACACACACACACACCCCACTGGCAGGGAAGGAGTTGGGCAGCAAGACTTGGCCTGAGAGCGGCCTCCTGGGACTCTCCAGGAAGAAAGGGGGAGCCCAGAGGGCAGCAAGGCCTTGGCTGAGCAAGTCGCTCGCCTGGAGCTGTCCAGGGTCCTGCACTCTGGTGCACATTCAGAGTTCCTGCTTGTGCACAGGATACGGCAGTGAGGAGAACTGTGCCCGTCTTTCAGGTGGTGGTGGTTGCTTTGAAACAGAAGCCTTATGAATGGGCATGAAGCTGAAGCTCAAGTACTTTGGCCACCTGATGAGAAGAGAGGACTCTTGAGAAAAGACCCTCATGCTGGGAAAGATCGAAGGCAAAAAGAAAAGGGGGCGGCAGAGGATGAGATGGTGAGACAGTGTCACCGAAGCGACGAGCATGAAATTGGGCGAACTCAGGAAGCTGGTGGAGGACAGGGAGGCCTGGCGTGCTGTGGTCCAGGGGGTCGCAAAGAGTCGGACACGACTTAGCGACTGAACAACAACAATGAATGGGCAACGTGGGAACAGGAGTGTGAGCCCTCCCCCTTCCCAGCAAAAATCACCCTCCCAAGGCAGCTAATTGTCCCAGGAGGAAAAACTGGGGTGCAAAGAGCAGCTGGGGATGCAACTCTTGCCCGGAAATGGCACGCTAGAAGATTTCCACCACTTCTGTGCGGCCCTGGATTCGTTCCCTTGTTTAATTGAGGGCCTCTGGAGCTGCCCAACTTTGCCATTCCACACAGGGCACAATCCTAACCCACCTTCTAGCACCAGGGTAAGGGCGATGCAGCTATGAGGTGTGGGGAAAAACATTCCTGTGTCTAGAGGAGGCCCCTATGACTGCCCCCAACGTCAGGATGCAGCACATGCCCCATTGGCACAGCTATGCCAGTGCTGGAAAGTTGGTTAGGATTGCGCCCACTGTCAGCTCCAGAGGGGCTTGTGTGGGCCCTCAGGGCTCAGATCCATAGTCCAGGTTCCCTCGGATCTGCCCCGTGTGTCCACGATGTGGCCACCTTTCAGGCTCAGAATGCAAGCGCCAAAAAGGTGAACTTCCTACTTGAACCAAAGTACTCCCATTTTAAGTCAACTGCACTGACTTACCAGTAAATCCAGTAGTGACTGGGCCCCGGTAGTGACTGGGCTGGCTTTGACCATATCCCCTTCAATGGGCCAGGAGCCCACGGGGACCCCCTTCTCCCATAGGAAGTGACCTGCTTGCTCACTTACTCAGAGGCCCTGTCCTGTCTCCGGAGTGGGTTGGAACAACATGCAAAACCTTTCCAGTGGCAACATCTACCAGATTCCCCTCCCACAGTGGCTGACTTGTCTGCTTCGTGAGTGAAGGTCTAGGAGGCGGATTCAGAAGATCCTGCCGTTTCTGAGGGTATTGGGGAGGGGTCCAACATCAGTCGCCCCACTGCCTCTGCTGTGCTCCTCAGTTGCTGTTTGCACACTGCTGCTGCTTTGTGGTCTTCTTCATTGTGTTGTTGTTCTGTTTCATTGCATTTCATTGTTTTGTTGCTGTCTGACAGCCCGATCCTAAGCAGCAGGGCTGCATCCTAAGCCCAGCAGGAGGCGGCAGCAGTGCAGCGCAGGGCAAGGAGAGGTTTCCCCCTTGCACCCAGGCAAGCCCCAGCCAGCCCTATGGGGCTGCTTGGATCTGCACCTGCTGATTTGCAGGCGCAGGTGAACATGCGAATCAGGGCCACTCTGGCCAGGGACGGGGCTTAGGATTCAGCGCTATGGCTGTTGGCCATCAGCCGTCGGCACCCTTGTCGCTACCCACTGTGCTGCCCCATTTCGCCCCTGGCATGCCTCTGGAATGCCCTCCGCAATGTCCTGTGCTGACCAAGCACTGCGGACGCTCAACCAGTGCTCAACCAGACGCTTAACCAGTCGGCACAGCTGATGCGTGCAGTGGTGCCCGTGCGCTAGCGCTGCTGCTTGTGCTGGTCCAGCACCCAAATAGCTGGTGCAGACGTGCCTGATGGCACATTTGCAGCAGTGCCGGACCAGCATAAGAGTGCAGCATCGGCGCAACGCCAGTATAGGGTTGCGCTCTGAATGCGGGCAGTGGCAGAACAAGAGACCAACTGGGAACTTGACATGATGGAAGGGCATTACATAGCCCTGTGACCAGTGGTGGCATCCAAATGATTTAAGAACAGGAACTCACTTTTGATTGGCACATGTCAGGACCCGCCCACCGGAAGTGACGTCATAAGCCGGAGGCTGGTGGAGCCCAGGTCTACCTGCGGCTGGTTCCTAGCCAGCAATGACGTCAGTGATGAGTGGGCGGAGCCAGCCAGTTCTGTACAGCGCCTGGCGCCTACAGAACAGAAAGCAAAGAATTCCCCCCTCCCCAATTGCAGCTCCAGTAGCGATGGGGACAGTCTCCCAAAGAAGCCTCACACCCAGAGCGCCAGTGAAACGTTCTGGACTGGAGAGACAGCGGCGAAAGCCTTTCCTTGGTCTTCGCGGCTAGGTGAGGTGGAGTTATTCAAAATTGCCAGGGAGGTTGAAAATTGGCACGGGGGCAGCAGCCTCGAAGCCGAGGCTGGCTGAGCAGAATGAGGCAGGAACCTGTGGAAGGGGCTGAGGGGCGGCACCACTCCGGACTGCACCCTTGGGTGCTTCCCCACACCAAAGCCTGCTTATGCCTGGCACGTCAGGAGGGCAGCTTCAAAGAGTTCCAGCTCCCCTCCATCCCCTCCGGGGGCCCCCTCGATTCACCACCGCACCCCCAGGATGCCCCTTCTCCCCAGTGGGCTGCAGACTCACCAGAGTGGCTGCTGACTCCACGTGTGTGGCTGGAGGAAGCGAGGAAGGGGGCTGTGCAGGACGGGACTTCCCCACTGCAGCCCTTCCCCCTTCGCCCCGCTAGGAATCCGGAGTCACTCCCTTAACCCTCTGAGTGCCGGCCAACCAAGAAGAAAAGCTGTTTGCAGAGGAATCGGGAGGGGGGGGGAGGAGGGAAGCGCCGCGGAGTGAAGTGGGCACAGTCAACCCTAATTTTAACAAGTGGAACTGAGTTTCCCCGCGTTCCCCCTGCATGACATCACTGCCTGTGACAAATACTTAGGATAAATAAACCAAGCCACAAAACATCCACAGTAGCCAGTCATCCCGCACACACCAAGTCCAGGTAGGTCCCACCTGACAAAACAGTCACGTGGTTTTTGACCTCCTCAGAATGGCAGTTTGTAGATCACATGAGTTCTGCATCGGCCACAGCAGTCCACTCTGTAGTGACATCAAGATTAGATTATTGCAATGTGTTCTACATGGGGCTGCCCTTGAAGATGGTCCAGAAGCTGCAGCTAGTGCAGAATGTGGTGGCTCGTGTGGTTGCTGGAGGCCAGCAGTTTGACCATTGGACTGCTGCTTTGGCGGCTACACTGGCTGCCAGTTCACTTCTGGGCCCGATTCAAGGTGCTGGTTTTGACCTTTAAAGGCCTTCACGGCTTGGGCCCAGCATACTTGAGAGACTGCCTTCTCCCATGCTGTCTGGCCTGGTCTCTTCAGTCATCTGAGAAGGCTCCGTTGGTTGTGCCACCACTGAAAGAGGTAGGGGGATGGCGGCCAGGAACAGGGCCTTCTCGGTGGCAGTGCCAGTACTATGGAATTCCCTCCCCTTTGAGCTGAGAACAGCTCCCTCGCTTTTCACCTTCCAGCGGGGTCTGAAAACCTTTTTATTTCAAAGAGCTTTGGAGACCCTGCGATTCACAGGGTACGATGGCTGCAAACGGCTTTGTGCTTTTTTAGACAGCTATTTATTGTATTGATTGTTTTGATTATTTTGATGCTATTGCTGCCGCGAATCGGCTTTTTCTGTACTTTATTGTGTGCATTTCCTAGTTTTGTTTTGTTCATTCTGTGTTTTAATGGGTTGTTTGCCATCTTGAAGGGACATGAAGGGACTTGAAGGGACATGAAGGGCAGTCGGCCCGGCTTGCTGGACAGGGCGTTAGGGAGAGAGGAGCTAAAAGGGGACTTGGAGAGTGCAGCGAAATTATGCAGATTATCATGCAGGCTGCACTTACAGCTCAGAAGCTGGTGGCGGTGCAGGGAGAGCCATAAATAACTTTTGCAGGCTGCATCTGACCTAGTGGTGTTCCTAGGGGGGTTGGCACTCAGGGGCACATCTCCAGGAGTGCTACCCCCCATCTGGAGGTGCTGCCCCTCCTGTGCCTGATGCCTCCCCCTCCCCGAGGTGTTCTGAGGGCCAGAGAGGCCTTTCCACAGCCTGGGAACGTTTGGCAAATCTGCCAGCCAGCACCACCATAAGAGAAAAACACAAAACTTGTCTTCATTGTGCTGTCATGATTCTTGCTGTTGTCTATCATTCTTCTATTATTTTAATGCTGTCACTTTGAGCTGTCACTTTTGAGACATACAAAATTATGCGTGGAAGGGATAGAGTCGATAGGGGGATGTTCTTTTCCCTCTCTCAAAACACCAGAACCAGGGGGCATCCGCTAAAACTGAGGGTTGGGAGAGTTAAAACAGATAAAAGGAAGTACTTTTTTACCCAGCGGGTAATTAATCTGTGGAACTCTTTGCCACAGGAGGTGGTGATGGCATCTGGTCTGGATGCCTTTAAGAGGGGATTGGACAGCTTTCTGGAAGAAAAGTCCATTGTGGGCTATAGGCAATGATGGGTTGTAACCTCCTTACATTAGTAGTAGGCTACTTCAGAGTACTGGGTGCAAGGGAGTGGCAACAGGATGCAAGCATCTTGGTGTCTCATGCCTCCCTGGGGCACCTGGTGGGCCGCTGTGAGATACAGGAAGCTGGACTAGATGGGCCTTTGGCCTGATCCAGCAGGGCTCTTCTTATGTTCTTATGTTCTTACATGGTGGTGCAGCGGGTTAATCCGCTGTTGCTGGGCTTTCCGACCACAAGGTTGGGAGTTCAAGACTGCGTGCCGGAGTGAGCTCCCGTTGCTTGTCCCAGCTCCTGCCAACCTAGCAGTTCGAAAGCACCTAAAAATGCAAGTAGATAAGTAGGGACCACTTCGGTGGGAAGGTAACGGCGTTCCGTGCACTACGGCACAGAGTCATGCCAGCCACATGACCACGGAAGCTTGTCCTCGAACAAAACGTCGGCTCTACAGGCTTTGAATCGGAGATGAGCACCGCCCCCTACAGTCAGTCACGACTAGACCACCTGGTCGTGGGGAAACCTTGAACCTTTACCTTTCGCCATCTTGAGTGCAACTTTCGGGAGAAAGGCAGAGTAGGCAAATGAATAAAATAAATAAATAGCATGTGGCACTTATCTGACACAACATAAAAGGGTTATAAGAGCAGAACCAGGAGGGGAGATGAGGGAATCCTCAAAGAACCTGCCTTCTGAGGGCAACAAGGCATATCCCCCACACGCACATGCACTCCTTTCCTATTGTGAAGATTTCCCCTTGCTGGATTGTATGGGAGCCACTCTGAGTCTCGCTGATTGAATGGCAGGGTGCAAACAGCAAGGATAATACGACTGGAGACTCGCCACCCTGCAACGAGCTGTCATCCGTTTCGAGTCAGCCGCAGCACTGCTCAGATTGCCACGGTGCCGCAAGAATTACAGCGATCGCAATCTCCGGCATCTCCAGGTGAACTGGCCCCGGCAAATCAAAATCCATTTTCTCTGCTTCCCATGGAAGACGGGCGCACACGACTCCCTGCTCGCTCAGTACATGATGCTTCCTGCAGGTTCACACTAATAAATCACTTTTCGATAAGGTCTCTCTTTCGCACGGAACCAGGTGGGCTTTCTGGGGGCCTCAGTTCACCCCTCACTGGAACGAGCATTGCCACCTAGTTGATTTGAGAGAGTGGGAAATGGGGCTGAGAGGAGAAACACACACACACACACACACACACACACACACACACCCGACTGGTTTCGAAGGACACGCAGAAAAAGCATCTTGTGTGAGCCAGACTTGAACTCAGGACCCGCAGTGGGGGCTTGGCTACAGAGTCAAGCCAGGAGTCACAGCCAGGAGCACACCAAGACCAGCAGCAGACTCGGCTCCTCAGGCCCAGGCCCAGCAGAAGACCCTCGACAGCCCCTGGTGTTCAGAGGGAGCCAAGTGCCAACCTGGCTAAGCAGGACCAGTCCAGGGCCTCTGGCTGTTGTGTGCGTCCTCGGCCGCAGTTCAGGGAACGTGATGCATGGGACAGTCCTCCTCTGGAGTCATTTTGGGCTGTTAGCCCCAGTCTAGGCAGCTCCTCCCACCCGCTGCCTTGGCTGGCGTTCCTCCCAACCCTCTTCACACACGGGCACTCTGCGGGAGCTCAGAAGCACTCCTGAAATGACTGCATGTGTTGCGGTTCTGACAGCAAAAACAGGGTACCCAGAGCTCAGCCCTGACCACCTGTGGTTGAAATGCACCCCTCTCCCTAGAGAGAGGAGGCCAGGAGAACAGGGAGGCTCCTCACACACAGCCGCCCTCTCATTGTGGATAAGACAAATGAGGAATGGGTGTGTGTGTGTGTGTGTGTGTGTGTGTGTGTGTGTGTGTGTGTGTGTG
>JAJKFI010000017.1:945484-984499 GCA_029204185.1 Lerista edwardsae | reverse complement strand
ATTTATTTATTTATTTATTTATTTATTTATTTATTTATTTATTTATTTATTTGAAGAATTTATACCCCGCCTTTCCTATGCCAAAGCAAATGCCCAAAACGGCTTACAGAGAACAACACAAAATACAATGTAACCACAATAAGTAAAACAAAACACATTAAAACAACAACAAATTAAACATTAACGGGAACAATGAGGGTAACAAGAATAAAATTAGACCCAATTCTCCATATCAGGTTATTTGCGGGGAGGGAAAGAGCATTTCACCGGGGAGTGAGCAAAACTATGACACTTCACCAGAGGGACAGAGGGCAGACAGCCACGCAATCATCCAAAGGCCAGACGAAATAGGTGTGATTTGAGCCCTCTCCGAAAGGCCATGAGGGAGTGTGTAGTTCTTAATTCATCTGGGAGGGAATTCCATATTTGTGGAGCCGTTACAGAGAAGGCTCGTCCCCGAGCTGCCACCCCTTTCACTTGGGACAGGGGGGGCACTTCGAAGGAGAGCCCCTTTAGATTACCTAAGAGGGCGAACTTGTAGGTAGGGGCGAAGGCGGTCCTTTAGGTAGGTCCTTCTGGGTGATTCTAATCTTAGGTGATCCTTCTGGGGGAAATCCCGACCTCAGACTCAGTCTGGGCCTGTGTGTGGACATCAAGATCGCGACTCCCTGACAGGGTTGTTGTGATGATGAAACTGCAGCTGGTGAAAACGTGTGGGAAATACACGCTGCAAAACGGCCCCCTTTTGTGGCAGGGCTCGCCAGGGCACAGCTGGTGGAGAGCCGGGTGGCAGAATTGGCCCCACATTCTGAACTGGGAGGGGGTGGGAGGGGAGCGCGGCCCGCCCAGGCCACAGGACGATGCCCCGGAACTTGAGTGAGCGACAGCTTCTGAACAGGATCTGGGCAGCAGGTGGACAGCGGCCCTTTGAGGCCAGCCCCTTCCTCACCTGCCAGCCTCTGTGTTGTTGCCGGTCATGCAAGCGGTGCACGAGGGTCTCCTCTGCATCGCCGCGCATCACTCCCAGGGCCAGCATTTGTCCTGCCTGCCCCCCATTGGCTGCAGCAAAGCAAGTCAGTGCCACCTCGTGCGCCACGTGCAGAGTCAAGGGCACGCGGGCAGTGAGTGGCAGTCCCAGTGGGGCGCTCTGATCCGAGAGGCCTTTCTTTGGCACCTGCCACTCTGGCCCGGGGCACGCAGGACAGGGGACAAAGGCCAGCAGCGCCAGAGGCCGGTCAGTCGGGACCCTGATGGCCCCCTCCCAGCACAGTCACCTCCGTGGTGCCTCCGCTCTCCAAAGGGGCTGCTCCCCTTGCCCGGGACAGTCGCTGCTTCTGCAGGCCTCAGCCAGGGGGGGAGTCGTCCAAGAGCACCTTCTGGCCCTCCGGGGAACTGCTCTTCTGTTCCGAGAAGCAATTCTTTATCGACATCCCAGGACCCCCCCTCCCTCCAGTGATGTCATTCAGGGGGAACGGACCAGAACAGGCGTTCCGGATCCTAACGGGCTCCGTGGCTGCTTCTGGGTTTTTTTTTCCATTTTTTTTTCAACATTTGAATTTGAACTCAAAAGTGAGTTCCTGTTCCTAAATCATTTGAATGACACCACTGCCTCCCTCCCCCACACTCCTCCTTCCTCCTTTCCCTGCTGCTGATGCTGTGCCAAGTAACTCAACCTGGATTAAAAGCAGGATCATTTATCTTCAATTAATTCATTCAATATTTATATTTCCAAATTAATTTGCAGGGCCTCGTGCTGAGAGGCACCGTAGAAAAGGATTGTGTTTAATTA
The DNA here is from genome assembly GCA_029204185.1 of Lerista edwardsae. Classification (NCBI taxonomy): domain Eukaryota; kingdom Metazoa; phylum Chordata; class Lepidosauria; order Squamata; family Scincidae; genus Lerista; species Lerista edwardsae. The sequence goes on along the minus strand of JAJKFI010000017.1, from coordinate 982,710 downwards.
GACCGACTGGAACGCCGCAGGAAGGGAGCTGAGCTGAGCAGCAGAGAGTGCGCGGCAAGGAGCCGAGACCCGTCCTTGGGCAGGACCGGAATTGCCGGGCTCCGCGGTGCGGCCGCTGTTGGCTCCGGGCGGAAAAGTGGGGCCAAACCAGCCTGCAGAAGCTGTTCAGTTGTGCAGCTGCTGCCACTGCTCCTCGGCGGCTCTCCTGCTACCCTGACTCTGCCCCATCAGGGCGACTGGGCTCTCCATCCCCTTTCGGCCTCCCCCACCCGCTGCTCTCACCTGTGCTAGTCAAGCTCCAAGCACAGTTGCCAACTTTTGCTCTTGGCTCTGCTCCTCTGCCTTTAACCCATTTCTGACATGCAAAACCAAGCAGGTGCACTCCCCCACCTTTTTCTTCTTGCCAGGGAAATTTCACCAGCTTGATTTATGATTCCATTCTCTATAGCAAGAGAGCCAGCAAATGATTCACGCTAGGAGAGGGCCCTGCCCAGAGGAGCTCTGGCCTGAGGAAGAGGAGGCGAGAGGAAGTGGAGAGAGGGACCAGTGGCTTTGGGTTGGAGTGTGTGTTCTTGGGCTTTGGTGCAGTAGGCTAAGGAGACCACTGGGTGGGGTGCCAAGTAGTGATGTCATGCAGGGGGTACGCAGGGGTACGCGAGTACCGGTTTCTAGGATTACAGTTGGCCCTGCCCATTCGCCCGCCCACTCGTCGACTCCGCCCCCTGCAACATTTGAATTTCCTGCACTTTTGAGTTGCCTGCACATTCTCAGAGCCAGGCAGGCAGCGAGCGGAGCCTTGCCTTGCCTTGCCTTGCCACTGAAAAATGAGCTGCTCTGGGGTTTTGGAACTGTTGGGTCACTTTAACATGATGCCAGGCCTCCTTAACATGTTCTGGGGGTGCTGTGGAATACTGTTGCAACTGTTGGGTCAGTTTAAAATTGTCTGAGGCCTCCAAAAGGGCTTTTTTCATGTCACTTCCTGCCACGACATCACTTCTGGCTTATGACGTCACTTCTGGTGGGCGGGTCCCAACACATGTCAATCAAAAGTGAGTACCTGTTCTTAAATCATTTAGATGACACCACTGGTGCCAAGGCCTTTTTGGAAAGGGGGAGTTTTGAAGGTGATCAGGAAGCAATGGGGGAAGGAGCCCCCCCACCCCCACTCCCCCTCCTGCTTGGCTGGGTCGGGTCTCTGCTGAAGCACCGGTTGAGGCACAATTGGGCAGCGAGACACAGAGTCTCTTTTTTTTCTGTTGTAAGAACCACTCTGCCTTAGACCAGCATTGCCCATGTGAGTACCCCTCCGGGGCCAACCCCAAGACTGGCAGCCCAATGAGGGGTGCTCACACAGGCCTCCTGTAGCTCCCCACAGCCTCCCACTCACCGGGCAGCTGCTTGTGGTGCCCCATGTGATGCACAACCCCCGGAAGTAGTTGGTGGTGGTGTGTGGAGGTCACTGCCTGCTTCTTCCGGAAGGCCTCTTGATGTCCGCCCACGTCGGTCGTCAGCTGGGCCTTTGTGGCCACATGTGGTCTCCTAGTTTTCGGAAATTCCTCCCCTTAGAGGTTCATTTGGCCTCCTTAGTAGCACCCTTCCACTTGGAGAAGACTTTTGTTGACTGAGCTTTTTGCTGACATAGTCTTTTTATTATGTATGTTTTTGGTTGATTGGGGTATTTTTTAATAGCCCTCCATCAGTGGTGTCATCTAAATGATTTAAGAACAGGTACTCACTTTTGATTGGCACGTGTCGGGACCCGCCCACCAGAAGTGACGTCATAAGCCGGAAGTGAGGTCGTGGCAGGAAGGGACATGAAAAAAGCCCTTTTGGAGGCCTCAGACAATTTTAAACTGACCCAACAGTTGCAACCGTATTCCACAGCACCCCCAGAACACGTTAAGGAGGCCTGGCATCATGTTAAAGTGACCCAACAGTTCCAAAACCCCAGAGCAGCTCATTTTTCAGTGGCAAGGCAAGGCTCTGCTCGCTGCCTGCCTGCCTGGCTCTGAGAATGTGCAGGCAACTCAAACGTGCAGGCAATTCAAACGTTGCAGGGGGTGGAGTCGACGAGTGGGCGGGCGAATGGGCAGGGCCAGCCGTAATCCTAGGAACCGGTACTCGCATACCCCTGCGTACCCCCTGCATGACATCACTGCCCTCCATGCATAGTTTCCCCCCCCCAAAAAAAACTGTTTATTGTTCTTTTCATGTTTTGATTATATTTTGGTTTTTAACCAAATGTGAGCTATCCTCTTAGGAGGTGGAGACACAGTACCCTCACGCCTAGACCCACTGATCAATAGATAGATGAATGGGTGCAGAAATAGCCTGCCTGCCGTACAAGACTGTGTGACATTCTCCACCCATCGGGAGGTTGGGGTCAAGCCTTCCAATGCACAGGCCTGGGCAAACTGCCTTCTCAGTTTCCCCCAAAGGGTTAATACATACCAAGGGCACGGCATGCCGTCTAAAAATATACAGTGACTTTTCTGTACTTGCTGTAATGAGTCATCTCGTTTAAGTAATTTATTGCAACTTACATAATTGCTTTAATAATATGCAGTGCCAGAAAAAGGGGGTGCTGAATTAAAGGGGGCAAAAAAACATTTAAAAGGCAGTTTAGCAAAACCTCCATCAAAATAATGAGTGCATGCTTTCTAAAAATTGTGATGCTGCATCTAATTGCCAAAATGTAGGGGGGGGGGAGTACCTTTAGGAAGGAAATTAATAGTTCCTGTCCTGAGCTGGAGCCTGGAGCCAGGCCCTCTTCCTGAGCGGTGCTGCTTAGTGATGATTATCTTGTTAGGATCAATTTATTTTAAGACAGTTCCTATTAAGGGCAGTCCCATAAAGGTCATGATTCAGGGGCACGGAGCTACCCAGAGGCGTTTCTACAGGGATGGCAAAGCTCTAAGTGTTGCAAGAAGCCTGACCCTGTCCTGTAAATCCCTCCTCTCCCTTGCTGCTGTAGCCAGTAAGCAACACCAAGATTGGCTAAAACGGTGCAGGAGAGGAGTGATTTCCACTGCAAGGTAAGGCTTCTTGCAAAACTTAGAGCTTTGCCATCCCTGTAGAAACGCCTCTGGAGCTACCTGAGGTCAGGCAGGCAATTGTTTTTCCCTAAAGTATCAGGGTTGGAGGACAGCCCCGCACTCCACCAACCACTCCGCAGCCTCTTGGATGACACACAGCGCAGCTGCCTGAGAAAGCAGGTGGTCTTCACAGTCCATCTTCTCCCCATGTTACAATTCCAGTTTTGTTACTCTCCCTCACCCACTCCTGTCCCCTCTTGTGTGACTCCTTCCCTGGAAAGGTTACCTGTTACCTCTGCCACAGATGGCTTCCAGCCATCTCTATGGCAACGTGGGAACACTGATGTGCCCTCTAGTGCTCCTACCTTTGATGGCTGTCTGCCATCTCTATGGCAACCCTGGCTGGTGCTCCACCATAGCAACCAAGGATGCTTCCTTCTGCAGAGAGGCCCTGAATGATGGTCTTCATGCCCTGTAGCTCTTCGGAACTCAGGCTGGCCATCAAGATTCTCTGCAATGGCCAGAGAATGTGCTGAATGTTGTCCGTCCATCTCTTTTTGGGACCCTTTCCCCAGGGAGCCTAGATCAGTGATTAGAAGCTAGGCCCAGTCCATCCCCTGGGGAATAACAGTCCTAGCCTCAACTTAGAGGCAAGAGAGATTTGTAGGGCACAGGGTGGCTTTGGCAGGAAATGTGATGTGCTGCCAGGCCCTTGCGGGTGGCAAAACCTGCACCCCTTGTCCTCCACAGGACCGCCTATGGCTGCCCAGATGGACACACCGCAATTCTGATGGTGCAGGACTAACACCTCTCTCCCTCTACAGGGGCTCCCCAGTCATTTACAGTTTTCTACATCAGCCACAACAATTATGTCTGGATTATACCTTATTATTCATATTTCTATCCTGCCTTCCTCCTCGATGATCAGAACACTCCTGGCAGCAGTCAGCCCAGATAAAACACATTAAAACCAGAGCACACAAAATACAGTTAACATAAAATACGGTGTGATAAAAACACGAAAACCTTGCACAGCTGTAGCAAAAACGATTAAAACACTCTTTAAAAAAAACAGCAACAGCTAAAGGACCCCCCCCCAAAAAAAATAAATAAATCATAAGAACATAAGAACATAAGAAGAGCCCTGCTGGATCAGGCCAAGGCCCATTTAGTCCAGCTTCCTGTATCTCACGGTGGCCCACCAGATGCCCCAGGGAGCACACAAGACGGCAAGATGCTTGCATCCAGTTGTCACTCCCTTGCACGTGGCATTCTGAAGTAGCCCACTATTAATGTAAGGAGGTTGCACAATCCATCATGGCCTATAGCCCATGATGGACTTTTCTTCCAGAAATTTGTCCAATCCCCTTTTAAAGGCACCTAGATCAGATGCCATCACCACCTCCTATGGCAAAGAGTTCCACAGATTAACTACCCGCTGGATAAAAAAGTACCTCCTTTTATCTGTTTTAACTCTCCCAACCTTCAGTTTTAGCGGATGCCCCCTGGTTCTGGTGTTTTGAGAGAGGGAAAAGAACATCCCTCTATCGACTCTATCCCATCCGTGCATTACTTTGTATGTCTCAATCATGTCCCCCCTCAGGCGCCTTTTTTCTAGGCTTTTTTTTCTCTTACTTTTTTTTACCCAATGGGTAATTAATCTGTGGAACTCTTTGCCACAGAAGGTGGTGATGGCATCTGGTCTAGATGCCTTTAAGAGGGGATTGGACAGATTTCTGGAAGAAAAGTCCATTGTGGGCTATAGGCCTTGATAGATTGTGCAACCTCCTTACATTAATAGTGGGCTACTTCAGAATGCAACTGGATGCAAGCATCTTGCTGTCTCGTGTGCTCCCTGAGGCATCTGGTGGGCCACCGTGAGATACAGGAAGCTGGACTAAATGGGCCTTGGCCTGATCCAGCAGGGCTCTTCTTATGTTCTTATGTTCTTATGATTTATTTATTTTTTTTGGGGGGGGGTCCTTTAGCTGTTGCTGTTTTTTTTAAAGAGTGTTTTAATCGTTTTTGCTACAGCTGTGCAAGGTTTTCGTGTTTTTATCACACCGTATTTTATGTTAACTGTATTTTGTGTGCTCTGGTTTTAATGTGTTTTATCTGGGCTGACTGCTGCCAGGAGTGTTCTGATCATCGAGGAGGAAGACAGGATAGAAATATGAATAATAAGGTATAATCCAGACATAGTTGTTGTGGCTGATGTAGAAAACTGTAAATGACTGGGGAGCCCCTGTAGAGGGAGAGAGGTGTTAGTCCTGCACCATCAGAATTGCGGTGTGTCCCTCTGGGCAGCCGTAGGCGGTCCTGTGGAGGACAAGGGGTGCAGGTTTTGAACCCTTGCCTCCCCCCCGCCTGCAAGGGCCTGGCAGCACATCACATTTCCTGCCACAGCCACCCTGCGCCCTACAAATCTCTCTTGCCTCTAAGTTGAGGCTAGGACTGTCATTCCCCAGGGGATGGACTGGGCCTAGCTTCTAATCACAGGATCCAAGCATCTTGTTGTCTTGTGCCTCCCTGGGGCACCTGGTGGGCAGCTGTGAGATACAGGAAGCTGGACTAGATGGGCCTTTGGCCTGATCCAGCAGGGCTCTTCTTATGCTCTTATGTTCCCCTCTAGGCCTTGCTGCATTGCTTTCCCAGGATAGCTCTCCGACCCGTTGAGCATCATTCCAGGGCTGAGTCCCTAATAACTTGATTTGCTCACCTGTCTGCAACTGACCAGGGGACCGGGGACAACAACCTGCATCTCAGGGAGGCAGGGGCTTATAGAGTGAGGCTCTGCCCTACCTGAGAATAGATCCTGGTTTGTTTTTCTGACAAAAGTTCCAGTGGATTTAACTGCTGCAGAACAGGGAAAAATTCGACCGATTCATCTTCCCTTGATGCAGACGGCAAAAGCTGAATCTGTCCAATTCCCGCCTCACCTTGTTATTGAAGGCACGGACGTGATGCAATTAAAAATACAAGAATCCTCTTTCCCCCCCCCCCATGCGCAGTGCTTCCCTTTGACCAAACCCAGACTGCCTGTAAAGAGGTTTGCTCTGTCTTGGCACAGGTCTTTTCTGCACTTTTCAAGGTGGGTTGGCTGACCCAGACTGGTGGCCACCCCCACGTGAAAGATATCCCCCCTTGGCTGACGTTGTAGCCCTTGAAACCCTGGGTAAGAGTTTCTTTCCGCACGTATAAAAATAGCGACTTTCCACACTTCTTTCTGCGCCATCAACTGCCCAGGCGCAATAAGGACAGGCGCAGCTGATCCCTGCCTCCCTGCGATAGAGATGTCATATTTCACCGCGTGCTCACCCCCGTCAGCCAGGCAGGAGGCCCGGGAGCCCCTGCCACGGAGAGGCAGCTGCAGTCCTGCGCCCGCGTCGCCCACGGGAGAGCAATAGAGCATCCGCCTGACAGCCCGGCCTGGCTTTGCAGCCGCGTAATTATTACTGTAAAACCTGGTGAGAAACAGCCAGCCGCTCTCCTCCACCGCCTCCTAGGCGCACAGCACACGCGCACCTTTCCAGCGGCTGTTCAGTATTTTATCACGAGACCGGCACAGTCAAAACACCAGGTGGAATTTAGGGCAACAGTCTCCAGAGGGGATATCTTCACCAGAGGAAGCCCAGCCCAGCAGCCGAGAGTGAGAAGGAACCAGTCATAAGAACATAAGAACGTAAGAAGAGCCCTGCTGGATCAGGCCAAAGGCCCATCTAGTCCAGCTTCCTGTATCTCACAGCGGCCCACCAGGTGCCCCAGGGAGGCATGAGACAACAAGACCAGTGATGTCATGCACCCACTACGCACCACTACGCGAGTACCGGTTCCTAGAAGTTGAGCTGGCCCCACCCACTCGAAGCCGGCCCCTACTATTTAACCAGGGAACAGTTGAAGCAAAATATGTATATACACATCTCTAGAAAGCAAAGCAATAGAAGTTAAATCAACACTAACCACAAGCTGAAGTTATTACAAGCATGATCACATCCATGGCAACAATCATGACATCACTTCCAGCTTATGACGTCTCTTCCGGTGGGCGGACCCCGACAAGTGCCAATCAAAAGTGAGTACCTGTTCCTAAATCATTTGGATGACACCACTGCACAAGACGCTTGCATCTTGTTGCCACTGGCTGCTGTAGCGGCAGCGGCAAACCTCACCTGCCTTGGTTCCAAGGATGATCCACCTGGGTGCAGCTTCAACCCACATCCCCTCAGGAGGCTCAGCCCCAGGAATGATGCTCAGAAGACAGATCAGGAGGTCCGTCACAGCCAGATCCTATCGTGGGCTTACAGCGGCAGATCTTGCAATCCGGCTGGCGGCACAAGAGCTGCCCCACCGTCACACACTTTGGGGCTGCCAGCACCAAGGGCCGGAGCTCCCACACATGCAACAGCAGCTTGCAAATGCCCCACTGGAGTCAGGAGTCCACAGACCTTTTTCCCCAAGGTGCTCAAGGGTGTCAGCAGAGGTTACAGGGGACGCACATCCTGGTCACCCGCCCACATCACCCAGCAAAATAAGCGACGCATCACAGGATCCAGCATTTTCCCACCACCACTGGCTGCCCCAAGCAAGGCCACAGAAGCGCTAGAATCAGAGTGCCATCCTAACCTGGAATTAGACGGGCACAGTTCGGCCAGCAAAGTTCGGCCAGCACAAGGGCCACTGTAAAGCACGTTCGGACCATTCTAAGAATTAGGGAGGATGGCACACTTCTGTGTGCTGGCCCCTCTGACTCCGAGGGTGATACAAACACACTTTACGGTGGCCCTTCTGCCGGCCAAACTTTGCTGGCCTTACTGTGCCAACCTCGCTCCAGTTTAGGATTATGCCCTCAATTAGATCTCATTTCTTTTGCTTGAAATTTGTAGGAAGATATTACAAGGAATCTGCTGCTGCTGCTGCTGTCCACCCATATTTAACTAGGCACCCAGACTTTCAGCTTCCATCCCACCTTGTTGCAATGAGTTCCACAGCCTGACCAGGCTAACCCGCCAGCCCAACTCATCCCTGTCAGCCGTTAACTAGCACAGGTACACTTCGCAGTCACTCTCCCAAGATTACTATTTAACGAGGCTAAATCATGCTAATTGGTTTTTATTTGGTGTGTGCTATTGTGTGCTTTTATGCATTGTGCTTGGAGACGTGGAAAGGTAATTGCTACGTTTAAAAATATTAAGAGCATCTGCACAGCGTTAACAAAGGTGCCAGAGGCAGCTGAGAACACAAAAGTGACAGTTCCTGCCCACACAGTGAACTGCCTTTGTCAGGCACACACAGCCCCAACGGTGGGAGATCTGCGGTTGTCACTGCAGCTGCAGTGGGGCTGAGTGTTCGAGGACAGAGATGTGCACCTGAGGTGGCCTCAGGTAGGGTACAGGAGGATAGCTGAGCACCTTGCCTAGGAGAGGTCCTGGGTAGGAGCGGTCCTCCTTGCCTAGGAGACATCCAGTAAAAAAAGTACTTTTTTACCCAGCGGGTAGTTAATCTGTGGAACTCCTTGCCACAGGAAGTGGTGATGGCATCTGGTCTAGATGCCTTTAAGAGGGGATTGGACTGATTTCTGGAGGCAAGGTCCATCGTGGGATATAGGCAATGATGGCTTATGCAACCTCCTTACAAAGGTGGTGGGCTACTGGTACCGGGTGCAAGGGAGTGGCCACAGGATGCAAGCATCTTGTTGTCTCGTGCCTCCCTGGGGCACCTGGTGGGCCGCTGTGAGATACAGAAAGCTGGACTAGATGGGCCTTGGGCCTGATCCAGCAGGGCTCTTCTTATGTTCTTATGAGACTCCTGGCAGAGTCTCCAGATAGGGCTAAGAAAACCCCCTGCCCAATACTGGGGGGGGGGGAGCTGCTCCCAGTCAGTGTGGACAGAATAGGACTGGGGGGGACCCAGGGAGCTAGACCTGCAGCAGGCTGTTTCATATGCTGTACTTGTATTGTGGCTACAGGGTTAGGCTCTCTTCCAAGACACCAGCAGACATTCCAGGCTGGAAAGGAACTTGATCCAGCAGCTGGACATGCGGAGCAATTATTCAGGGAGCCGCATAATTAGGCCAGCCCTGGCTCCAGCCACTGGAGGTGGAGTGTCTTGCAACTGAAAGAGAATTCAAGAGATTCGACAAAGCCACTCAGATTCCATTTGACTCACCACTACAAGGCATATGCATATGTACGAGCGTGCACACACACACACACACACACACACACACACACACACAGAGGCTGCAATCCTATGCACACTTTCATGGGAGTTGTTGTTCAGTCGCTAAGTTGTGTCCGACTCTTCGCGACCCCCTGGACCACAGCATGCCAGGCCTCCCTGTCCCCCACTAGCTTCCTGAGTTCACCCAACTTCATGTTCATCGCTTCGGTGACACTCTCTAACCATCTCATCCTCTGCCGCCCCCTTCTCCTTTTGCCTTCCATCTTTCCCAGCATGAGGGTCTTTTCTCAAGAGTCCTCTCTTCTCATGAGGTGGCCAAAGTACTTGAGCTTCAGCTTCAGGATTTGTCCTTCCAGGGAGCAATCAGGCTTGACTTCCTGGAGGATGGACCGATTGGATCTCCTTGCAGTCCAGGGGACTCTCAAGAGTCTTCTCCAACACCATAATTCAAAAGCATCTATTCTTCAACGCTCTGCCTTTCTTATGGTCCAGCTCTCACAGCCATACAGTGCTACTGGGAAAACCATCGCTTTGACTATGCGAACCTTGGTTGGCAGCGTGATGTCCCGGCTTTTGATTAAGTTGTCTAGGTTCACCATAGCTTTTCTCCCAAGAAAAGCTACTTCATGGGAGTAGGTCCCATTAAACACAACTGTACCTACTTCTAAGTGGACCAGCACTGGGTTTGGCTGGCAGTTCAGCCACTTGCTTTGTGCTGCTCCTGCTAGTAATTTCAAAGTTGGAGGCAAAAAAAACTGCCAGTTCGCATTTGCAGGCTAGGAATTACTAGGCTGAATGTTTTATTTGTGCAGAAATGTAATTATGTTAATTAAAGCTTAGCTGCAATTATAGCATTTGGTGGCCCATGCACTGATGTGCGCTTGCAATCCTGAATGGGGATCCGGAAGCACATGACCTCTGCACTGTTCCTGGTCCTCCAAGTAGGCTTAGAACATACAAGAACGTCAGAAGAGCCCTGCTGGATCAGGCCAAGGCCCATCTAGTCCAGCGTCCTGTTTCGCGCAATGACCCTGCCTGCCCCCAGTGCCTCAGGGAGCACATGAGACTACAAGATGCCTGCATCCTGCAGCCACTCCCTTGCAGCTGGCATTCTGAGGTAGCCCACTATTAACCTAAGGAGGTTGCCCAGCCCATCGTGGCTTGTAATCTGTGATGGACTCTGCCCAGTCCCCCTTTAATGGCATCCAGACCAGACCTGCTCTTATGCCAATCAGTCATCAACCCCGCTCCTTGGATAAAACTGCCTGCATTTGCCCCACAATAGGCAAATCCCAGTCTGAAGCCGAGAACCGCACGCCCTTCAACTCCATGCAATTATCTCAATACACGACGCTCAGAACTGTCAACATTTCAAAACTCCCAATTTTAAAATAGCAGATTTCAAATTCTCCCCCTGACTCACACTGAACGCAAACTCGGAAAAAGTAGGTCAGGAGTGTTAATATTTGCCGTCGTTCCGATCACGGATGCAGAAAAGGAGACGTGTCGGGTAATGGCCTACTTCGATGCTGGGCAGCAAATCTGTGTCTGGTGCTCCCTGGGATGTCATCGGCACTGCTGGAGAGGAGACTCCGGAGGAAGCTCTGGGGGTGAGGAGGGAACCAGAAAAGCAAAGGACCGACAGGAAGGGGGCAGGCAACGGCCTTGGGGGATGGAGCGAAGAGAAGGAGCAGGACAGCAAAGCCAGAGATGACGGGTGAAGGGGCTCCCAAAACTGCCTGGTTGGGCAATGAGTTCAGAACCCCTCACCAGCGGCGTTTCTACAGGGATGGCAAAGCTGTAAGTTTTGCAAGAAGCCTTACCTTGCAGTGGAAATCACTCCTCTCCTGCACCGTTTTAGCCAATCTTGGCGTTGCTTACTGGCTACAGCAGCAAGGGAGAGGAGGGATTTACATGACAGGGTAAGGCTTCTTGCAACACTTAGAGCTTTGCCATCCCTGTAGAAACGCCTCTGCCCCTCACTCACATTTGCATCCAAACCTTGAGCAGTCAGTGCAGACGCCTCGTGGCTTCCATTCCACTGCATTCTTTCTCCCTATTACATGTGCATCCTTTTCTATTTCTGATGCACAAGTAATAGGAAGTACAAAAAAAAAAAAGCAAACTTGTGGTTGTACATACAATTGTGTGTCCTTTTTGTGTGCCCTGAGCATCGCAGTGAATGGCATATAAATAAAACACTGCACAAAAATGAGCTTGATCATAGGTGTGATCGCCTTCAGCTTGATTTTGTGCCATGTTCCATGAATGCACACATGTGCATTGTTAATGGGGGGGGGGGAGAATATGTTAACAGCCTCAGACCTGGACAAAGTGTAGCGATGCCCATTCCTGATTTAATGTTGAAAGTGCACCTAGTTAAATCAGAATTTGGGAAGAATGGAGGACAAGGCAGAGCTAAATCTGCAAAACAATTGCAGGGGGAATCTGCTCATTGCCAGAACTTGCAGGCACAGCCAAGGGGCTCCACGCATGCATTCCTGACCAGCAACATCCCACACTTCCTTTCTGCAAGGACTGATTTTAGACTAGAGCGTTCTTGCAATCTGTGCTGCACATCGAAGTGTCAGGCCAGGCTGGGCAGCAGTGGCTGGAAATGCTCTTAGTTGCTTTGTTGTTTCTTCTGTGAATGATAGAGCTGGAAAGTGCATTGAGGTCATCTAGTCCAGCCCTCTGCTCACTGCTGCAACACTCTCTGGCAGGTGGCCATTCAACCACTTTGCATATAATTTGCTAGAAAAGTGACAGATACTGTACATTTTGAATACCATAAATGAATAAATGTGCACCACTGTTCCGAGTCCATAAAATCTAATCTTGGTGAAGACCGTTCGGGTCTCATCATCGTTTTACAGGCGCTGAGATCTTGCTGTGAAGTGTGCTTTGATCTAGCAGCTCCCATCTTGTAACACTTAGGCAGACAGTTCCCTGCCGTTCTATTCTTGGTTTTTGAAGTGTGTGGCTCTCCCCCCCCTTCTCTCATGTGCTCCATCTCAATTCTGATTTGTTCACAGAATTGGAAGGGCCCGACCCCTCACCCACCCACCCCCACTCCTGCCAATGCGTTGCTGGTCTCTGCTGGCTAGTTAATTAACATGAGTGCACTGGGCTTTGTGTGGCTTCAAGGACAAGGAGGCCAGAAGCACTCATGCTCACACTGAAGGCAACCTGTACTCCCAACAAGATACGGAAAAGCACAAGGCCCAAAACCAAGGGATGATGCTTGTTTCCCCCCCCCCCCATCACAGCTCTTCAGCCGTTAAACACACAGGCTCTCTGCCTGGAGTCAGGGACACTTGCGCTCTTCTCAGATTGAATCTGGAGTGTGTGTTATTTTCCTCTCATCTTTTATTGTGTTAACGGGAGCCACGAGCTGAAACCAGTAATTGAAGCCCCCACCCCCATCCCAAGATTGACACTGAGAGACTGAGCAGTCTGGTCCTGTCCTGGGGGAAGGGGCAATTGGGAGGCTTTAGGAGAGGTCAGGGAAAATATTTCCCCTAACCCCTCTGTAAGGGACGTGGTGGCGCTGCGGGTTAAACTGCTGAGCTGTTGACCAGAAGGTTGGCAGTTCGAGACCACACAATGGAGTGAGCTCCTGTCGCTTGTCCCAGCTCCTGCCAACCTAGCAGTTCGAAAGCAAGTAGATAAATAGAATGCAAATAAATAAAAATGCAAGTAGATAAATAGGTCCTACTGTGGTGGGAAGGTAACAGTGTTCCATGCACCTCGGCGTATATTCATGCCAGCCACATAACCACGGAAGCTTGTCCTCGGACAAACACCGGCTCTTCGGCTTAGAAATGGAGATGAGCACCGCCCCCTACAGACAGTCATGACTAGATCATTCAGTTGTGGGGAAACCTTTACCTTTACCTAACCCCTCCGTATGTCCCTCAATCGCCAAGGGCTCTCCTTGGACCTCCACCGGCTCTTTAGCTGGCCTGAGAGCGCAACCCTCACCAACTCTCCAGCACCGGGATAAGGGCAATGCAAAGTAAGGGAACAAACCTTCCTTCCTTCAAGGAGGCCTCCATGACTGCCCCCCCCAACTGCAGGATGCAGCGCATGCCCCATTGGCACAGCTATGACAGTCCTGGAAAGTTGGCTAAGATTGCGCCCCGAGTCTTCGGGCAGGTAGCATCTGCCGCAAGCCACAGGGGGACACCCTCTCCTACTTTCAACATGCTCCGTTCCTCCCGCTGATCTGCCCTGATCCTCCTACCACCCTGCCCCGTTCCACCCACTCCACCAATTTACCTGTGTTACAGGCTACAGGCCATGATGGGTAGTGCAACCTCCATACTTTAGAAGTAAACTTCCTCAGAATGCCAGATGCAGGGGAGTCCCTGAGGCATCTGTTGGGCCCCTGTGAGATACAGGAAGCTGGACTAGGTGGGCCTTTGGCCTGATCCAGTGAGGCTCTTCTTACGTTTCTCAGCATGCAATTCAAACCTTGAGTTAGGCTGGCACAGTTGGGCCCGAAACGTTTGGCTGGTGATGAGCACCACCAGCCTGAGAGAGTATCTGGAAGGCTTGTGAGCTCAACCCTGAAAGCTTGGAAGAGTTTTTCATCTTTGTGCCTTGGGCTGTATACCAGGACTTTGATGGAAACAGCACCAGTGCGCAAAAGATGTGATGTGGCTGCTTGTGATCCGGAGGAGCCCTCCTCGGCCGCATCGGTGAGCGTTCCTGGCAGACGTGATGGATGGACTGCCTAGCCACTGTCATTGCAGGCACACACCTGCACACACATACACAGCATGCTACACACAGGGCACAATCCTAACTTGGAGTTAGGCCGGCACAGAAACAGGAGAAACAGAAGCAAACAAGGCTGAAGGGACCCTGGATCACACCGCGTTTTGCAAGCAAAATATGAGCACCATCCTCACCTGGAGTGAGGCCGGCACAGTTAGGCCAGCAAAGCTTGGCTGGCACAAGGGACACCATAAAGCGTGTTTGGACCACTCTTGGAGTCAGAGAGGATGGCGCATGTCTGTGTGCTGGCCTCTCTGACTCCGAGAGTGGTCCAAACAGACTTTACGGTATCCCTGGTGCCAGCCAAGCTCTGCTGGCTTAATTTGTGCTGGCCTCACTCCAGGTGAGGATTGCGCTCTGTGTGCCCCACCAACACGCAGAGAGCCCCTCCCTGAAACTGGCTCTAGAGAGCATCTGACCCAGCCCGGCTGGTTACTGAAGGGCTTGTTGTAACACTCTGGGGAGGGTGGGGTGAAAAGGCTGGATTCGCTGCAGACGGCAGAAGCGGCCAGCAGCCGTTCCGAAGGCCCCTGACAGGAACGTGCCCTCCCCTGGCGACTCGATGGCGCCTCAGCCACAGCACTCAACGCCAAGCGCTCCGACGTGGAGGCCTGTGGCCAAAACCAGCCAAGCCTCTCAGCAGCACCTGGGCTGCTGAGCAAAAGCCTCCGGGGCCGGGTGGTGGCCTCTGCTGGGAAGGGAGGACGGAGGCTGCTGTCAAACAGGCGCCAGGAATGCTGCTGCGTGGCGCAGAGTCCGTGCACTCCAGGGAGAGTCCCGTCCAGGCTGACCTGACTCCTGACCCCCCCTTCCACCTCCCAGCGAGGTGCACCTCCGCTCCGGCTTGCTCTGCATTCAGGGAGAGGCTCTCTTCGAAGGGGCTGGAGCCAGTCTCGGAGCACACGGAGGGGGAGCGGAGCCTTTGGGTGTTTCCGGAGCAGCACAGAGAGGGCAGCAGCAGAGCGCGTGCCAGGAGGGGCACAGCAGGCAGGGGGCTCACTGCCGCTCAGGCAAGGAAGCCGGGGCTGCCCTGCAAGAGTTTATGTCCAGCGGGAGTCAGCAAGGGCCAACCGCCTTCCTGGGCACCATGCAAAATGGCCCCGGGCCCGACCCAGAGCCTCGGTGGCAGGAGATTTAGGCCAGACAAGGGAAGTGCTTCTTCGCACAAAGCTGAATTGGTCTGAGGAACTCATGGCCACAAGATGTGCTGATAACCATTTAGATGGCTATAATTGGAGCAAAGGCTTTGTAGCAATGTATGGCTGTGAGAGCTGGACCATAAGAAAGGCAGAGCTCCGAAGAACAGATGCTTTCAAATTATGGTGTTGGAGAAGACTCTTGAGAGTCCCCTGGACTGAAAGGAGGTCCAATCAGTCCATCCTACAGGAAGTCCAGCCTGATTGCTCCCTGGAAGGACAAATCCTGAAGCTGAAGCTCAAGTACTTTGGCCACCTCATGAGAAGAGAGGACTCTTGAGAAAAGACCCTCATGCTGGGAAAGATTGAAGGCAAATGGAGAAGGGGGCGGCAGAAGATGAGATGGTTAGATAGTGTCACCGAAGCGATGAACATGAAATTGGGCGAACTCCAGAAGCTAGTGGAGGACAGGGAGGCCTGGCGTGCTGTGGTCCAGGGGGTCGCGAAGAGTCGGACACGACTTAGCGACTGAACAACAAAATTGGAGATCGATGAAATACGTGGAAAGTCTCTCACTGGCTACCTGTCATAATGAGCATGAGTTTTCTCCAGCTTCCACAGCTGTGTACTTCTGAATACAAGTGAGCGGAGACCAGTGAAGAGAGGGGGGGCATGTTTTGCTTGAGGGCTTCACAAAAGCACCTGATGGGCCAGTGTAAGCCCTTTTGGCCTGATCCAGAAGAGCTCCTCTTATGTAGTCAATTCTTCCCCCTGTTGGAGCCACAAAGTGTCGCGTGAAGTTCTCCCGGCTGTCTAAGTGCAACTCACAGATCGGTTCATCTGCTGGAAGCCAGAGGAAGACGTGTTAAAAAAAAAAAAAAAAAAAGCTCTTGAATGGGTTGACAGCCCTAATAACACGCAGGCCCAAAGCCAGAGGATGTCAGAGCTTCACAAGACAAGCGAATTGTCGCCACCTTTTCCCACCTATTTCAGTGGGACTTAAATACGATTCACACCCCTTGGATCAGGGCCACAGTGCCTATTTCTCTAGTCAACAGGGCTAGAAATAAGAGCTGTTCAAGCACCCCTTGCGAAGCAACCCGCAGCCCACCCCCAGCTGCCCAGACGGCTGTCCTTGTTGCAGGCTGAAGAGGGGGCTGCGGGACGGGGGCTGGAGGCCGGGACTCACTAAATATGCCATTTGAGCCTCAGGGCCCAATCCTCCCCTGCATCAGGCCACAGTACTCGGAGCTTCCAAGCATTTTTTATTTATTTAAGAACATAAGAAGAGCCCTGCTGGATCAGGCCAAGGCCCCTCTAGTCCAGCTTCCTGTATCTCACAGCGGCCCACCAGCTGCCCCAGGGAGGCATGAGACGCTTGCATCCTGCTGCCACTCCCTTGCATCCGGTACTCTGAAGTAGCCTACCGCTAATCAATCAATCACTAGTATTTATATACCGCTTTTCAACATAAAGTTCACGAAGCGGTTTACAGGCAAATTATAACATTAAAGCTAAATGGCTCCCTGTCCCAAAGGGGCTCACAATCTAAAAGGATGGAGAACACCACCAGCAACAGCCACGAGAAAGACACTGCTCAGGGGTAAAGAGGGACAGTTGCTCTTCCCCTGCTAAATATAAGAGGACACCACTTGAAAAAGTGCCTCTTGCCCAGTTAGCAGGGGTTAATGTAAGGAGGTTGCACAACCCATCATGGCCTATAGCCCACGATGGACTTTTCTTCCAGAAATCCGTCCAATCCCCTCTTAAAGGCATCAAGACCAGATGCCATCACCACCTCCTGTAAGAACATAAGAAGAGCCCTGCTGGACAATCAGCCCAAGCCAGTTCCCTACAGACAGTCAGGCCCCGGCACCCGCGTCCTGCACCAAGACACACACTTCGGGGTTGCGCAAGAGGCGAGTTCTGGCACAACAGAGCCCAAGCAGGCCTGACAAGAACAGGACTGCTTTGCACCGCACCTGCTCACTCCTCCCCCCCAATGGCCCCACTTGCTCCAGCACACCCACCAGCAAAGCTGGAGCCAGCATTTGCCCAGGCCACACCTGGGGCCAGCCAGAGCCCTTCAGCCACTGACCATGCAGAGCGCAGCCAACCCAGAGCGGCCGTCAGGTCGAACCTGCCCTTTGCAGCCAGGAGCAGGCCAAGAGGTCCCGTAAGAACACAAGAAGAGCCCTGCTGGATCAGGCCACAGGCCCACCTAGTCCAGCTTCCTGCATCTCACAGCGGCCCACCAGGTGCCCAGGGAGGCACGAGACAACAAGACGCTTGCATCCTGTGGCCACTCCCTTGCACCTGGCATTCTGAAGTAGCCTGCTGCTAATGTAAGGAGGTTGCACCACCCATCATGGCCTATAGCTCACGATGGACCTTTCCTCCAGAAATCTGTCCAATCCCCTTTTAAAGGCACCTAAGCCAGATGCCATCACCACCTCCTGTGGCAAGGAGTTCCACAGATTAATTACCCATTGGGTAAAAAAAGTAAGAGAATTTGCCTTTGTCACTCTGGATGGAACCTATCGGGCAGTGCAGCTATATTGGTACATTCGCCTTTGGAATATCCTGGGGGCTCCACCCTTTGGGGGTGCTCCCCGATTAAGCAGCATGTGTTCCAGAAAGGACACCCCCAAATCCCTTGCAATGTTACAGAGTGAGGTGCTGCACAGCTGGACTGAGCCCTTGCGCTCTGATGCGCTCTCTGCCAGGGTTCCTTGGGCTCCACTCTCCTGAGCCTGCGAACGTCACAGGGCAGCTCCTCTGCTCTTTCATGGGCTCTCCTGAACACTAGAACTGCCAATCAGTCCGCAAGGTAATAATTTCCTTCTGCAAAAGCCCCTCTCCAAATCCAAAGGAGAGAAAACTCCTTCGCTGACACCTGGGGTTCGGTCTCCTCAAGAGGGAGGGTGCGTCAAGGCTTTCTTTCATTCGGATCTGCATCCAAAAGCGTTTCACAGCACTTCAGTGAGAAACAGGCCCCCGCATGGCAAGAATTCATGGCAGAAAGAAACGTTGTGCAATTAGCACCAGCGTCTACGCTTGTCCCTTGCATTTTCACTGAATAAATCAGGCTGCTTCTGAGATGCAATTAAAAGGAGGAAAATAAACAGGTGGGTTTTTGACACGGCTTGGAAGGGAACAGCGTGCGGGCTGAGCTCCCCAGAATCAACTTCAGGCTTAATCTTTTGTATCCTGCAACTGTTAACATTCCTCTCGAAGAAAAGACACTCCCTCCCCAAACACACACAGGATCAAATCCCAGCAGGCCTCTCTGCTCAAGCGCTGCAAGGCTGGATTTTGTAGGCACAATTTGGATAACCAAATTTCATGGAAGCCACAAAGCTCACGGACGGACGACGATGTTGGTGATATTCCTGCCCCTCCCACGACGACCCAAATGTTATGCCTCAGAGTTATGCTGAGGATCTGGCCACTGACTCATTCCAAATTCACCATTCCAAGCTCTCTGGATGAGGGGTGAGATACAAGTCCATAAAGTTGGAAATTTGCTTGGAAAAACAATGAGCTTTTCAGGATGCCCAGGGCAATGGTAGACTTTACACAGCCTGGTCTTCAGCCCCATGTAGGACGACGGTGCCTGTCATTATGATGAGCACCAGCCTGAGAGAGTATCTGGAAGGCTTGTGAGCTCAATCTTGAAAGCCTGGAAGAGTTTTTCATCTTTGTGCCTTGGGCTGTACACCAGGACTTTGATGGAAACAGCACCTGTGCACAAAAGATGTGATGTGGCTGCTTGTGATCCGGAGGAGCCCTCCTCAGCCGCATCGGTGAGCGTTCCTGGCAGACGTGATGCAGGTTTGGACGGACTGCCTAGCCACTGTCATTGCAGGCACACACCTGCACACACATACACATCATGCTACACACAGGGCACAAACCTAACCTGGAGTTCGGCCAGCACAGTTAGGCCAGCAAAATTTGGTTGGCACAAGGGACACCTGAAGCATGTTTGGACCACTCTCAGAGTCAGAGAAGCCAGCACACAGATGTGAGCCATCCTCCCTGACTCTGAGAGTGGTCCAAACACACTTTGTGTTGTGCTTTGTCCCTTGTGCTGGCCAAACTTTGCTGGCCTCACTCCAGGTTAAGATTGCTCCTATGGCCTCAAGCTCTCAGAACGCAGGACAGATGTCTAGCAAGGAATTGTTAATTCAGAGGCAGAAGATGGACATCTAAGGAGAAAAAGCAGGTGTGGCATCAGAAGTCCCCAAGCTCCTTATTGGTCCAGGACCGATGCCCAGCAGAGATCCCACCCGGCCAGCTAACCCCAGAAACTTCAGTACTGGTGCCTTAGGGGCAGTGCAGGATTGGGCCCTGGGTCTCCAAGCAACCTGGCGTGACCCTGAGAAGCAGAGGAGGCTTTCTGGACATTGATGGGTCTTGGCACTTGGCACTCAACAGGCCCTGCCGGCCCAGCCACGCAGCCCCTTGGCGCAGGTGGTATCAGTGCCAGGTGGTGAGTGGACCGAAGCAGCGGGAGATTGGGAGTGTCTTTCAGCGGGTGGTGGCCCGCTGCCACCACCTCCCTCCAACCTGCTGCAGGTGGCAGGCCCAAGACGGCATCAAGCGGCATTCCAGGTCACACTAGAAAGAGGGGATGTAAGACAAAGGAAGGGTGGGAGGAAGGAAGCAGGTGAGTCAGTAGCCTTTCGAGAGAGCGGAGAATGGAATGATGGGGCAATCATGCCTCACAGTGTGTGCAGAAACATTCTGGACAGTGATCTCCCCTCTGGTCAGGCTTGTGGCAGACCTGTGTGCAACCAGAAGTCGAGTGGGACAAACACCGTGTAAACCATGAGGAGTAATAACATTTCATTCAGACAACTTTCATTGCTCCAGACCAGTGGTGCTCAAGCTTTTTAGAATGGCACTCGTGTCGGGGCCCACCAGAGGTGATGTCATTAACCTGGAAGTGATGTCATAGCTGGAAGTGGCATCATCAAGCAGGAAGCACTGTCATTGTGGCATAGTAAAGTGATGCTGCTGGAATGCAAACCAGCATTCTTGGACTGCCACAATTGCACAAGCATAAAACATCCCTGTCCTGACCCAGAGTGTGAGAAACACTGTTCCAGACACTACTGCCC
The DNA here is from genome assembly GCA_029204185.1 of Lerista edwardsae. Lineage (NCBI taxonomy): Eukaryota > Metazoa > Chordata > Lepidosauria > Squamata > Scincidae > Lerista > Lerista edwardsae. Next base: position 962,451 of record JAJKFI010000017.1, on the reverse strand, counting down.
AGCTCCAGCCCCAGACGTCTGTTCCGTAGGGCTCTGAGGAACTAAGGATATTGTGCATATGGAATAGGACTGACCTCAGCCACACACTCCCTGGGAAGCAGAGAGTAACGTGAGGTGTCGGGCGTTTGGGGAGCATACGAAATGTGGAGAACTGTCCATGCTGCAGATTCTGGAACCCAGAAGAACATTGTAAGGGTGATGAGCAACAGCATCAGACTAGAGGTTCCAGTCAGGCACATTCAGAGATACCTGTGAGAGCACATGCACGTGTGTGTGTGTGTCTTTGTGTGTGTAAAAATTCCTGTTCAAAATGAAACAGAAAACCTCACAGATCCAGCCGCTTTGGAGAATTACATTTCTGCATAATTTGGGAGGACAAAATCGATTCTCTGAAGACAGCTTGCACGCTGCTGCATAATTATCAGGGCTTAGAATTGTTACCTGTAATTTTGCAAGTGGGGGCCAGGTATAATGAACCTTATCGTTTCATCAGCAGTTGTTGCTGGAGCAGGCCTGGGGGGGGGAGGGAGAGAGGCAGGGCTGCGTGTACAGAGAAGAAGCCAAGTGCTCAGAAGGGCCACCACTCTGATCGTGCCGTACAATGGGAGGTAATGAAGCTGCGCGCCAAAGATATCGTGGTAATTAACGCACTGCAATGTGCTATCAGAGGAGTCAAGAGATGAACACGATGGAAGGAACAAAAGGGGAGATGGGGACCAGGGAAAATACCTAATAAAGATTTGATTAACAAAACTCGCTTGTGCTCTTGTGCATTGATAATGGAGCCTGATGACTCATGTGGGCCTTGAAGGAGTTCCAGGCGCTCCAGCACAGTAAACACGGAGCACGTGGAGGAGGCCAGCAGTGCGCATTCCCCAGCACCCTCGTGCATGCATTGGGGTGGGGGGGGGGCTTGATCAGCTGCAGATCCTCCCCTGTGTGTGTGTCTCTCTCTGCAGGCAAATCTGAGCAAAGCCAAACTGGAGCAACACTCGTCTCCCCTCCCAGGAACTGCTCTTGGAGGAGCCTCGAGATTTCGGCAAGAGGGTTCTTAGCAACCTGCACGACATTCCCAGGAGTCTGGGGGGGGGGGAACCCTAGCAATTAAACGGCTACGACACTCTGCGACAGACCTGTGCCTGCCATTTATGCTGACACACTGCTATTTACTCCAGGGTCGCTTCAGCAAACAAGAGGATGAGGGGGCTGTTCCTCCGCAGCCAAACTCCTGCTCTGCACACGGAAGAAGAGCCCAGGGCCAGGTTAGCACCTTTCAGAGAGCAAAACACAGATCTCAGGCCTGGGGAGGCCACCTCGGACTGGTTAATGCCAGCTGAACCCAGGACTTGGGGGGTGGGGGTGCCCTTCACAGGAGTAAACAGTCCCTGCCCTGCCTTTCAGGTGTGCTTACATGCCTGTGTGCCAGCTAGCTGAGGAATGCTCATCGCAGAGCTGCTTGGCAGGCACAGGCCACCCTGTTCTAACTGGAGAGGCAACAGATGCCAGGAGGGTAGCAAGGAGCCGTCCTTCGAACCTGGGATGTTCTCATTTTCCCTGAATCCCATTGAATGAAGCCAACCACTTGCTGCAGAAAAAAAAACCCGTCCCTTCTCTGACCGGAGGAAGGGCCTTGAGGAGCAGGCCCACCCTTCCCCCAAATCCCCCCAGGGTGGCCCTCCAGAAAGTGTTGCTTCTGGAGGCAGAATTGCTGCTGCCAGGGGCACCCACTGCCATATCAGTTTGCCCTCTAGACCAGCAGCTTCTGTGCCCAGGGTGTGGGGCCACCGCCTGCTCCTCCCCCAATGCACACACTCGCAGGAAGAGAAGGCTTTTCCCAGAGCAAACACTTATTTATTTATTTGATTTTTACCCCGCCTTTTTGCCCGGAGGCACTTATGAAGTCTGGATACTAAAGCGAGTTCAGAAACAGGCTCCATCAAGAGCCCTGATGAGCCAAAATCATCAAGGAGGCAGCCTTTCAAGATTCTTCTGCCAAGGGAGCCACCGCAGCCTTGTAAGTACCTTGGGGCAGAGTCCTGACTTCTTCTGTTGTGTCACTCTGCAAAAGGCCATTGATTGAAACAAGACACAAAAAGTTTACTTGCTCAGTTCCACAATATCTGTACTAAAACAAGTACTGTATTTTATAGCAACATAGAGTGCGATCCTAACCTGGAGTTAGGCCAGCACAGTTAGGCCAGCACAGTTTGGCTGGCACTAGAGACACCATGAAGGGACGAGGTGGCGCAGTGGGTTAAACCATTGAGCTGCGAGCTTGACTGTTGACCAGAAGGTTGGCAGTTCAAGACCACGTGACGGAGTGATCTCCCATCGCTTGCCCCAGCTCCTGCCAACCTAGCAGTTCAAAAGCACCTAAAAATGTGAGTGTATAAATACAGTAGGTCCCACTTCGGTGGGAAGGTAACGACGTTTCGTGCACCTCGGCATATAGTGATGTTGGCCACATGACCACGGAAGCTTGTCCTAGGACAAACTCTGGCTCTTCGGTGAGATGAGCACCACCCCCTACAGTTGGTCAAGACTAGACCATTTGGTCGTGGGGAAACCTTTACCTTTTCCTTTTAGAGACACAATAAAGACTGTTTGAACCACTCTCAGAGTCAGGGAGGATGGTGCACGTCTGTGAGCTGGCCTCGCTGACTCCGAGAGTGGTCCAAACATACTTTATGATGGCCCTTGTGCCAGCCAAACTTTGCTGGCCTAACTGTGCCGGCCTAACTCCAGGTTAGGATTGCACTCATAATTTCATGGCTTTCCCCCCTCCAGAGCCACAGTCCCCCCACAGCAGGGTTCTTTGTAGGGTGCTTCTTGAGCCAGCAGTTCTTTCGCATAGCAATGCCTCTTCAGAAATTCATGTTCACTCTGCAGTAAACGAGCCTGTGGCTCTGTGCTTCTTTCTGTCAAATGTCCCAGGGACGAGGGCATGATGAAAGAGCATTCAAGAACCAATCAAGCACCGGGCTCACATGAACATGAGATCATCAGGAACATGAGTCAGCAGTGCGATGCAGCTGCAAAGAAGGCAAAGGCCATGTTGGCACCTCATTTTGGGAAAGGTGCAGCCAAACTGGAGCAGATTCAGAGAAGAGTGACAGGAGTGATCAGAGGGCTGGAGAAGACTCGCGAGGAAAGACTGAGGAAACGTGGTGTATATTTAGCCTAGAGAAGAGAAGGCTGAGAGGGGATGAGATAGCAGTCTTCAAACACCTGTAAGGAATAAATATTTAGGGGCAGACAAGTGATTTGGGGCAGACAAGCTAAAAAGACTAAAAAGGAACTGAGAGCTTATGAATTAGAATCGGGGGCTCTCAGAAAACTAAGAACAGGGGAATGAAGCCTGTAATTTGAAGCAAATAATTAACACAGAAAATAGCTTCACTCAATAGAATTATACATTAACAAGCAAGTAGAAGTCCTAAAGAACCTACTGATGAGGGTGAAAGAGGAAAGTGCAAAAATTGGCTTGAAGCTCAACATTAAAAAAACTAAGATCATGGCCACCACTCCCATCACTTCCTGGCAAATAGAAGGGGAAGAAATGGAAGCAGTGACAGACTTTATTTTCCTGGGCTCCAAGATCACCGCAGATGGTGACTGCAGCCATGAAATTAAAAGATGTTTACTTCTTGGGAGGAAAGCTATGGCGAACCTAGACAACTTAATAAAGAGCCGAGACATCACCCTGCCAACAAAGGTTCGCATAGTCAAAGCGATGGTTTTCCCAGTAGCAATGTATGGCTGTGAGAGCTGGACCATAAGGAAGGCGGAATAGATGCTTTTGAATTATGGTGCTGGAGAAGACTCTTGAGAGTCCCCTGGACTGCAAGGAGATCCAGTCGGTCCATTCTCCAGGAAGTCAAGCCTGATGGCTCCCTGGAAGGACAAATCCTGAAGCTGAAGCTCAAGTACTTTGGCCACCTCATGAGAAGAGAGGACTCTTGAGAAAAGACCCTCATGCTGGGAAAGATTGAAGGCAAAAGGAGAAGGGGGCGGCAGAGGATGAGATGGTTAGAGAGTGTCACCGAAGCGATGAACATGAAATTGGGTGAACTCAGGAAGCTAGTGGAGGACAGGGAGGCCTGGCGTGCTGTGGTCCATGGGGTCGCGAAGAGTCGGACATGACTTAGCAACTGAACAACAACAAGAAGCTTCAAAGGATTTGCACCAGAAATATTTAGGGAGTAATACAGGTGCCTCTGCTCTAATGAGGCAAAACACTAAAGTAAGGGTAGATAACACAAGTGTCTCTACTAACAAGGTAGGTTAATTAGAGGTGAAAAGTTTACAGAAGGTTGTAGCAAACTGCGCAGGCTTAATAAGTCTATACATAGTAAAATCCACGCCTCTAAAAGCACAAGAGCTGATTTGAATGCACATGTGACGGTGGGGGTACATATCAAGGAGTAGGTGGATGGAAAGGCCGTACCCTCTAAGTAGCTTAGCCAATGGCGAACAGAGGAGGGGCTGCAGACGGAACAGGGTCTATAAAATGTGTATTTGTGTATTGTTCAAAGAGGGGTCTTGGACTTCAGTCCTGCCCCTCCCCTTACTGCAGTAAAGAAATCCAGGCTGCCATCTCTCTCTCTCTCTCTCTCTCTCTCTCTCTCTCTCTCTCTCTCTCTGGTATTTGGACAGGGGTGTTGGGTCAGGGGGATCAAACACTCCTAACAATCTGATGGATGGGACGGTGGGTCAAAGGGTCCTGCCGTTCCTAACACACCTGAAGGGTATCCTATGGAAGACGGGGCAAATTTGCTCTCAGCAGCCTCTGAGAGTAGAACGAAATCAAATGTATACAAACTGCAAGAGAGGAGATTCCGGTTGGACATTAGAAAGAAATTCCTGACAGTCAGGGTGATTTGACAGGGGCACAGCTTGCCGAGGGAGGGGGCGGATTCTCCCTCACTGGAGACCTTCAAGCAGAGGCTCGACAGGCACCTGCTGGAGATGCTCTAGGAGGATTTCCTGCGACTGATGGACTAGAAGACCTCGTGGGGTCCTCCCACCCCCATGATTCTTTGCAGCTGCGCAGTCCAAGAGTCCTCTCAAATTGTGCCAATAAGAGTTTCTGCAGACACGAGAGCCTGGATCACAGGCAGCCGTGCACGGAATCCAGGGGCACCGCGAGTTCAAGGCACAAAAGGTTGTTTTCCACAGGAAAGCCTCTCTCGCTGTCTGTGTGCCTCCTGAGATTACTCAGCCCATCATCTCAGATTCGTATTTCAAATAAAACTTAGCTGGCAACTGGTGCTAACCAACCATTCACCTACAAGAACCTTCTGCCGGAGGCTACTGCAAGAAGCCTGTGAAACACACAAGATTTCCATGGGGAGCCCATCCTGTTAACCCGGCTGTCTGCCTGCGAGACGGCAGCAAAGCCTTCCAGGAGCTGATGTGCAGTGATATTTACACGGCCCTGCCTGGGTTGCTTTCACGGCTGGGAAGGACATTGCCGTTGCCGCTCCCGCCTCCTCTCACAACAGGTTAAGCCTCTTGTCTCCACTCCTAATACTCGGGGCTGATTCACACGACCCCAGGATTGGGTGCAGATGTGCTGCTTAAGTCCATGACAGCCAGCTTTATTTATGCCTTGAATCCCTGTCCAATTGGATGGGATATTGGATATTTTTGGAACTGCAGACCCAGGGAGATTTTGGTGCTGCTCTTAGATTTTGTGTTACTGTAAGAGGTGCGTAGCCTTGACTCACCTATTGATAGCAGGCAGCCCTGACGAGAGAGTTACACAAAAGCAGTTAGGCAGTGGTGGGATTCAAATGAATTAACAAACGGTTCTATGACGTCATAGCCGGAGCCAAAAAAAACCCGAAGCCAGCTGAAGTAAGCGAGTGGGCGGGGCCCGGCCATTTAACAACCGGTTCTATAGAACCTGGGCGAACCCCCTGAATCCCACCACTGGTTATAGGAATTGTAGCCAACAGAGAAAACACACGTGCAACCTGCCACACCCAAAAGCTGCCCGTATCATCAAGTTGTTTGAAGCCGCTAACACAACAATTTCCCCCGCGAACCAACCTCTGTGGTCTTTGACTCTTGGGATGCCAACTCCAGCTTCTGGGAGACTCTGCTGGGTTTTAACTGTCTGCAGTAATGAACTGTCCTACTCTGGTCCTACACCAGCTCTGCAGTGGAACTCGGAAGAGATTTTCAGCTACTTTCAACAGCTGTGCTCCAAACTGGTTGAAAATCGCTGCACTAACACCACGCCACTGACCCCAATCTAACAGCTTCCAAACCACAGCGGGAAGAGAATAGAGGCCAAGATTCCAGCTGCAGGTCCAGGGGTGGCAGGCCACAGCGGGGTCAGAAACCCCAAGAATGGAATTCAAGTGGGGAGACCAAGGGCGCAATCCTAACCTGCACTGGAACAGGCAGGCAGGCTGGTCTGCACTGTATCCAGTGCAGGTTGGGAGCAGGCTGGAGCCTCCGCAGGGCAAGGGGTTGGTGCCAGCAGCCTCTATGGGGCTGCCCAGACCTGAGCCTGCTGTACAGTGGGCACAGATCCGAGCACACCGTGCAGCCCAAATCGGGGCTGCACAGGACAGGGACAGCAGCCCCTCCCTGGGCCGCCCCCCCCCCAGAGTAGACAAAGTGGTTCAGTCCACAAAGCTTCTGCCACAAGAAATCCGTGCCCCAATGCCACAAGACACAGGGCACAGTCCTAACCCACTTTCCAGCACTGACACAGCTGTGCCAATGGGGCCTGGGCTGCATCCTGCAGTGCAGCCAGAGTCAGGTAAGGAGTTCCACAAGGTAAGGAAAGGTTTGTTCTCTTTCCCCAGAGCTGCATTGCCCACAGTGTCCTATTTTCTCACCCAGAATCCAGCTGCCTTTACCAGCTGGCCCGGACTGATCTTTAGGTATTGATTTTGTTGTTGTTCAGTTGCTAAGTCGTGTCCGACTCTTCCCGACCCCCTGGACCACAGCACGCCAGGCCTCCCTGTCCTCCACTAGCTTCTGGAGTTGGCCCAATTTCATGTTCATCGCTTCGGTGACACTGTCTAACCATCTCATCCTCTGCTGCCCCTTTCTCCTTTTGCCCTTAATCTTTCCCAGCATGAGGGTCTTTTCTAAAGAGTCCTCTCTTCTCATGAGGTGGCCAAAGTACTTGAGCTTCAGCTTCAGGATTTGTCCTTCCAGGGAGCAATCAGGCTTGACATCCTGTAGGATGGACCGATTGGATCTCCTTGCAGTCCAGGGGACTCTCAAGAGTCTTCTCCAACACCATAATTCAGAAAGGTATTGATTTAGGTACTTATTATTTTAAAACAGTCATAAAAAAGGTGAAGGTTTCCCCACGACCGAATGGTCTAGTCGTGACCGACTGTAGGGGGCGTTGCTCATCTCCATTTCTAAGCTGAAGAGCTGGTGTGAGGACAAGTTTCCATGGTCATGTGGCCAGCATGACTATAAGCCGAGGTGCACAAAACAAATATGCTACGCACACAATACACAACCACAATTGAATAAATGAAACAAAAAGCTTTAGCAAACAGCAAAATAAATAAATAAGCCAAAATCCAGGTGGGGAGTGCAAAAGCAAAAACAATCCACATGCAAATGGTCACTCGTGTCCCAGGCGACCTTGGAGGTGTGGAGCAGTGAGGGTGAGTGTGCAGAGCTCTGTTGAACAAAATGCTATTTAGACAGGCAGCAGGGAGGGGTTTTCCCACACCCCTCTCAAGGAGGAGAGCTCCAAAGAACTGGCGCCACCAGAGGGAAGGCTCTGCTGCTGGTGGAGGCCAAGCTGGAATTCCAAGCAGGGCTCCAGCAGATGACCTTATGGGCCGGCAAGGCTGGCCCAGAAGGGGATGTCCCCTGAGATCACCTGGGCTCTGCCTGACCCTGCACACACTCCTGCCTTTACAAAAACTGCTGGTCACCAGCCAGTCTTCAGCGGCCTGCCTTTGCCCCCGGGAGAACCCAACTGCCACAAGCCGCACAAGCGGCGCCCCCCGCTTCCCACCCCCCTGTCTGAACTCTCCAGACAGGCCTGGGCTGCCTCCAGTCCTCCTGGCCCGGGCCCAACACACCCATCGTCCGGCCACGTGGGAGCCGAGAAAGAGGCTGATGAACACGCAGCATAAAAGCTCCGCAGCTGAGAGCAGCCGGCCTGCCGGGGGCCGGGGGGGGAGGCATAAATCACATTCCTGGAAGCAGCCTGAGATCATTCATCTTCACAGGCTCCCTCCCCCCCCCCCCGCTCTGAAACGCAAAGCCATTTGCTGGCTTGAACTGTGGAGCGGAGCCGCTTGAGAGCTCTCTACTCCGCAGCTGATTTCCCAGCTCCCTCCTGGCCCTGCAGCGGAATGCACGGAGCTGCCCGAGACCAGCTCGGCCCCACCCGGGCAGCCGGGCACAGCCGCTCTGCGGGGCTTCGGGCAGCAGCACCCTCACCCCACGCCTGCTGCCACCGGTGCTCCTTCCGGCAGGAGACAGCCCAGAAGGGGATCTTCCGCCTCGAGGGCCGCCCTCAAGCAACCGACCCTCTTCAGCCCAGATCCCCCTTGGTCTCCCCAGAGCGCGCTGCCATTCTGAGTGACTCTACCCACTCACCCTCACTGCCCCACACCTCCCAGGTCAACCTGCACAGCAGCACCCAATTCTGCCCCACCCACCACCCACCCACCCACGTGTTCCCTGAGGACTTTCACCAAGCCCCTCATTCTGCATGCCCAGCTGGCAGTGGACTGGTCTGTCTGTGTAACTGCAGGGCTCAGATTTGTACCACGTTATCCACACCTCTTGTCCATCCCCGCCTCCCCGCTCCCCCTATAGATTGCTGTCTCCACAGGGCAGAAGACCTCTCTCTGCTCCAAGCATCACCAGGTATGAAGTAGTCACACAGGGCAAGTGCGAACGAACGATGCTTGCTTTCATCAGTGCCTTGGAAACTGCTTCCATGAAACTCGTGGAATGTTAACAAGGAGTTGAGTGAGTCCCTTTGAGCCAATGGGCCTGGCCCCCAAATCCAGACATGTGCGCTCACTGTTCCTGTTCTCAGGAGTGATAAGCCACAGATGCACCAAAAGCAATGCATTGCAGCCATCTAATCTAGAAGTTCCCAGAACATCCAGGAGCCAAGATTGGGTGTGCTCGGAGCTTTGGGGTTTTTTTTTCCTGGTGATCTGCACCCTTAAGACCACATCTGGGTGAGGAAGGATGAAAACACAGACTTGCCAGCTCACTTGAATGTTAATCACCGAATCCCAGGACCATTTGCTGCTGAGCCTGAGGGCAAAGCCTGCCTTTTGATTTGTATCTGTCCGCAGCAACTTGCCAGTTCTGTCTTCGGTGCTTTATAAATAATATGTTGTAAAAGAATATATAAGAACATAAGAAGAGCCCCTTTGTTGGATCAGGCCAAAGGCCCACCTAGTCCAGCTTCCTGTATCTCACAGCAGCCCACCAGGTGCCCCAGGGAGGCATGAGACAACAAGACGCTTGCATCCTGTTGCCACTCCCTTGCACCCGGTACTCTGAAGTAGCCCACTACTAATGCAAGGAGGTTACAACTCATCATTGCCTCTAGCCCACTATGGACTTTTCTTCCAGAAATCCATCCAATCCCTGTTGGAGTTGGGACAACTCTGTCTGCTGTCTAGAGGGGGCACTCTAATGTCCAAGAGGCAAAAATCTGATGTCCTGTGGTTTGACCTCTCTACCTGTCCCTCTCTGTGATACCTGCAGAGGGTGTGGCCTTGACCTTAACTTCCTTCCTTTGCACCCTGAACTCTGTCCCTTTGTATCCTGACCACCGAGCTGATAAGATGTGCAATGAGGGGCTCTCTGCCCTCCGCCATCTTGAGCACACTTCCACGCATGGCGATGCAGCTATAGGGCATTGCCTTTTCTAAGTATTAGCTGTACCTCTGATCCTAATCAGATGCTGTAGATATGCAACAAATGGAACTGTGAGTAAACTATTTTCTTTTGCATCTTTACCAAGCCTCTGCCTGAGTCTTTTGTTATTAGCAGTCAGCCTGGGTGAGGGAGGTTCCCGTGGGTGAGGCAAAGGGGGAATCTGCTGCTAGCGAAAACTCTGCTTTCCCCAATCATCAATAAGAAGTAATTCCAATAGGTTATGGGGCCCAGGCTTTACGCACTAAGAAGCCCTTAATTAACCTGGAAAGAATTTTTGATTTTTGGGTTCTCTCCCCACTCACTTCTAAAAGGCTGAACTTGCTTGCTAGTAAACGATGGCAGAAGGATCAGATGTGGGAACCTTAGCCTTCCAACCAGTGGTCAGGCTAAACCCCAAAACTTTCCAAGACTGGCTTCATAGAATGAAAACAGAAATTCAAATGTATGGAGCCTTATCTGCCTTAAAGGAACCCCGCCCAACTACTGGAGAAGCTGCAATTGAAAAATGGGATCAGGCAGATGGGAAAGCAAGGTGCTTAATTCTCAGATCTTTAACAGAGCTTCAGATGCCCTACGTGCGAGAATGCAATACTGCCAAAGAGATGATAGAGATTCTTACAGAGACTTATGCAAGAACAGGAATGAAAGCCCAATTCAGTCTGATTAATGATTTGTGCAAACTCAGATTGGAAAGAAAGGAGGACTGTGACCAGTACTGTAGCAAACTAACCCAGATCTTTAATGACCTGGCTCTAACAGGAATGGTTCTCACAGAGCACCAGCGATTATCATATTTAGTCGGGTGCCTATCAGAACGGGTTTTCGGAAGTTTCAAAACAGCAGTAGAATCCAAAGAAAATAAGGTTTATAAAGATATTTTGAAAGAGCTCAGATTAGAATGTTACCCTTATAGAAATAAGGATGTCTCTGTCTCTGAGACTGGCTCAAATTACAGGGCTGAGAGCAAGCTAAGCAGGAAGCCAATCTGTTTCAAATGCAAAAGAACCGGCCATATAGCTCGCCATTGTTATGCAAATCAACCAGAGAGTGATTCACACTCAAGCCCAGGTGAAAACAATGGCCAGGCCTGCAAGAGTAATCAGAGAAACAGAAATGGCCATTTTACAGGCAGCAAACCAAAGCAGAAACAGAAGTTTAATTCCTGCATGAAAGAGGAGAAATTAGGAAGTCAAGTCTGGATTATTGATTCAGGTTGCTCAGCACACACGTGTTCAAACCAAGACTTTTTCCAAGAATTGGATGAAAGCATAGGAGGAAAAATAACTGTAGCAAATGGCAAAGAAAGTCAAATTCTTGGAAAAGGCAAGGTAATACTGAATTGTGTGGCAGATGATCAGATAAATGAAGTAAATGTGCATGAAGTTTTGTATTCTCCAGATATCAGTGGAAACATGCTTAGTGTATCTGCATTAACTAAACGTGGTTATGCAGTTAATTTCATAAATGATGGCTGCACCATAACTAGAGTCAGTGATCAGGCTTTAATGGCTCAAGGCTTTGAGAAGGATGGAGTTTATTTTCTAGAACTGCACCAGGAAGAAGAACAAAACAACTATGCTAAGCAAGCATGCACGAGTAACTGTTTGGACCTCTGGCACCGTCGTTTGGGACACAGGAGCACTGATGCAATCCTGGATATGCAGCACAAGAACCTTGCCAAAGGACTGAAGGTAAAGCAGTGTGAAAATCATGCAGACAGGTGTGAATGCTGTATCAAAGCCAAAGCTGTCAGTCCCTCATTTCCAAAAGGGACTGAACAACGCACAACTAAAGTCTTAGAAATTGTGCATAGCGATTTGATTGGCCCAATGCCTGGCCCATCCATAGGAAGATATAAATATGTGCTAACTTTTATAGATGATTTTTCAAAATATACAGTTCTTTATCTTCTAAGAGAGAAAAGTGAAGTCCATGAGATGCTGGAGAGGTACATTGCCACAGTAAACACAAAGTTTGGAAGGAATCCTTCGGCACTCCAGACAGACAATGGAGGTGAGTACATGTCCCACCTCACAAAGACATTGTTAGAAAGCAAAGGAATCCTACACAGAGTTACTGTGCCGTACACTCCACAGCAGAATTCTGTCGCAGAACGCAAAAATAGAAGTCTTTTAGACATGACCAGGTCCATGCTGACAGATGCAAAGCTACCCACAAATTTTTGGGACCTAGCAATAGTTACTGCTAACTATTTGCAGAACAGATTAATTACCAAAGGTACTCCAAACAACAAAACTCCTTTTGAACTATGGCATGGGAAAGCACCAAACATGGAGCATCTTAGAGTGTTCGGGTGCAAAGTTTATGCTTACGTTCCAAAGGAAAGGAGGTCTAAGCTAGATGCCAGAGCCGAAGAAGGCATTTTTGTGGGATATGCCCCAGGCACAAAAGGTTACAAAATTATGAACACTAAAACAGGAAAGATAACCATAAGACATGGACTGTATTTTGCTGAGAATGAGAGAGCTGATAAGGATAAAACCTTCATAGATGGTCTATCACAGACAGATGTGGAACTCATGTATGTACCAGTTTACCATGACAGCATACCAAGAGCCTCATCACCAGAGTCTGAGACCAGTGCAGCAGCAGAAGAGGAGATGGATCAAGAAGGGGAAGTGCCGGAACTGCAAGCCGCCACAGAAGCAGGTCAGGTTCCAGCAGAACCCAGACGTTCATCTCGAGAGAACAAAGGCGTGCCACCTCCACGATTTGGACTGTCCTACATTGCAAGGACGTCGCCACAACGCGAGCCAGAGTCCTGGGAGGAAGTGGAAGCAATGCCTGCAGATGAATCAAGTAAGTGGAAAAGAGCTGCACAAGAAGAGATAGATGCACTACACAAAAACAAAACATGGACACTGACACAATTGCCTCCAGGAAAGAAGGCAATAAGTTGCAAATGGGTTTTTAAAGCCAAAACAGGTGCAGAAGGGGAAATAGAACGTTACAAATGCAGACTTGTAGCGAGGGGTTTTTCCCAGAAATATGGAGAAGATTTTGATGAAGTCTTCGCACCTGTAGTGAAGCACACAACCATAAGATTGCTCCTAAGCATAGCTGCTTCACGGAAACTGCATGTGAAACACTTAGATGTTAAAACTGCATTTCTTCATGGAGAAATTAAAGAAGAGTTGTACATGAAACAACCACCAGGGTTCATCAATAGCAAGAAAGCTCATCTCGTGTGTAAACTTCGGAAGGGGCTGTACGGATTAAAACAATCGTCCAAAATTTGGAATGAAAAACTGCACCAGCTGTTAACGCAGCAACAATTCACACAAGGCGCAGGAGACCAATGTCTGTACACAAAGTACAAAGATGGAAAATGGACTTATGTTTTGGTATATGTAGATGATTTATTATGTTTTTATGAAAGAGAACAAGATTACAAAGAGCTGGTACAACACCTAAATAAGGAAGTGGAAATTAAGCAACTGGGAAATGCCAGTTATTACTTGGGTATGCAGATTGATAGAGAAGGGGATGGAAGTTTTCTGCTGAGTCAGAAAACAAAAATCTTGGACTTAATAGAGTCACTAGGACTCAAAGATGCACACCCAAAGGCAACACCAATGGAGACCAACTTTCTTAAGAAAAGTAAAGAAAGTGAACTCTTACCAGATAATACCAAGTACAGAGAGGCAGTAGGCCGGTTGCTTTATCTGTCTAACACAACCAGGCCAGATATTGCCACTGCTGTAGGGATTTTAAGCAGAAAAACCAATTCTCCCACAGAATGGGACTGGCTTGGAGTTAAAAGGGTTGCAAAATACTTAAAGGGAACCATAGACTTTAAGTTGAAACTGCCAGCCAGTGAAAATCCTAAACTGCTGGTTTACACTGATGCAGATTGGGGAGAAGATAGAACTGACCGTAAATCCACCAGTGGACATTTAGCTATGTATGGAAATGGACCAATATCCTGGGCAAGCAGAAAACAAACCACAGTTGCCCTTTCGTCCACTGAGTCGGAATACGTGTCTACTTCTGAAGCATGCAGGGAAATAGTGTGGCTTTGTCAATTATTGAATGATTTGGGGGTGGATGAACCAAAGCCAATCCAACTGTTTGAAGATAATCAGAGTTGTATAAAATTGGCAAAATCAGAAAGCCACAGTGCACGCACAAAGCACATGGATATCAGAAATCACTTTGTGCGTGACATGATCAAGAAAGGCCTTGTCAGGATGGACTACTGTCCAACCCAAGAGATGTTAGCTGACATCCTGACTAAGCCGCTAGCAAGAGATAAATTCCAGAGTCTACGAGAAGGTATGAATTTACTAGACTCGAGCATCCAGAGTTGAGAAGGGGTGTTGGAGTTGGGACAACTCTGTCTGCTGTCTAGAGGGGGCACTCTAATGTCCAAGAGGCAAAAATCTGATGTCCTGTGGTTTGACCTCTCTACCTGTCCCTCTCTGTGATACCTGCAGAGGGTGTGGCCTTGACCTTAACTTCCTTCCTTTGCACCCTGAACTCTGTCCCTTTGTATCCTGACCACCGAGCTGATAAGATGTGCAATGAGGGGCTCTCTGCCCTCCGCCATCTTGAGCACACTTCCACGCATGGCGATGCAGCTATAGGGCATTGCCTTTTCTAAGTATTAGCTGTACCTCTGATCCTAATCAGATGCTGTAGATATGCAACAAATGGAACTGTGACTAAACTATTTTCTTTTGCATCTTTACCAAGCCTCTGCCTGTGTCTTTTGTTATTAGCAGTCAGCCTGGGTGAGGGAGGTTCCCGTGGGTGAGGCAAAGGGGGAATCTGCTGCTAGCGAAAACTCTGCTTTCCCCAATCATCAATAAGAAGTAATTCCAATAATCCCCTCTTAAAGGCATCCAGACCAGATGCCATCACCACCTCCTGTGGCAAAGGGTTCCACAGATTAACTACCCGCTGGGCAAAAAAGTACTTCCTTGTATCTGTTTTAACTCTCCCAACCCTCAGCTTTAGTGGATGCCCCCTGGTTCTAGTGTTTTGAGAAAGGGAAAAGAACATCCCTCTATCGACTTTATCCCTCCCATGCATAATTTTGTATGTCTCAATCATGTCTCCCCTCAGGCGCCTTTTTTCTAGACTGAAGAGCCCCAAACGCTGCAGTCTTTCTTCATAAGGGAGGTGCCCCAGCCCCGGAATCATTTTTGTCGCTCTCTTCTGCACCTTTTCCAGCTCCACTATGTCCTTTCTGAGATGCGGCGACCAGAACTGGACACAATATTCCAGGTGCAGCCTTACCATCGATTTGTACAATGGCATGATAATATTGGCTGTTTTATTCTCAACCCCTTTTTTAATGACCCCAAGCATGGAATTGGCCTTCTTAATTGCTGCCGCACACTGGGTCGATACCTTCATTGAATTGTCCACCAGCACCCCAAGATCTATGTAGTTTCCATTTTAAAATGTAGTTTCCAATTTAAACAAAAAAGCTTTTTAAACGTACAAAAATGTCATTTGTGACATCACGTGTGAAAATGCTCCTCCCCCTCCCACAAGCAGTCCACGGCAAGGCTGTTTGGCTTCCCCGAAGGCCCGGCTGGCTCCGGGCTTAGCGCTGAGATGGCCCTTGCGGGCGGCCAAATTGAGGGCATGTGCTCTGCAGGCCATCGAGCTCAGCCAGAGGGCACCGAGCCCTTGCTTCTCCCAATGCTTCCCCTGAGTCCGGAAAATAACTGGCTGAGCTCCAACCTGGGCCTGGCCGTGCTAACAAGCCGGGAAAGCCTTTGCGAGGAAGCAGAGCCCTCACTCTCGGGCTCCCGTGTGTGCTTCCCTCTGAGCGTACTAAGAGCAGCCCTCATGCCCGTCTGTGCCAGTCTACCGGCTGTGCTGTGCTGTGAGTGCACCATGGCTGATGGGCGGGTGCTTCCGGGGCAGTGGCATCATGCAGCCAGAACGCTGGGCGGGAGGAACGGGTGAGCGGCAGCCCGCCCGTTGCGTACCGCTCTGTTTCGCCGTCTTCCCCACCCCGGCGGGGCGTTTAAGAACCACTGTTTAAGAACCACAGTTTAAGAACCACTGTTATATGTGAATATGGTATACGCAAGCAAGCCAGGCATTGCATGACGTGCAGGATATCAAAAAATTCCTTTCCTCGGCCAAAGCCTGTCCACCAGCGATTGCAAAGCCAAAGGAGCAATGATGTTCTTTGGGCGAAATATTTATCAGACAAATGAAACTTGTCCTACAGCCTGTTATCAATGGCTCAAAATATACCTGAGCAGCTGCAGTGTGTGAAACGGCAGGGATGTCAGTACACGGCATATTGCCTTGGTGTTCAGCGCACGTGCAATGGAGCAGAGACCAGATGCATCCACGACCACCCACCCCACTAAGAAGTGTGACTTCTGCAGTGCAGTCCTGATGCTTCCGCAAGTGTGCCGTGTTCACACTGCAGTTCGCAGCTACCTGGGAGCTGGCTAGCCCGGCACACGGACTTGCACTGGCCCAGCAGCACTGGAACTGCACCGGGATAGAGTGAGTTTGTGCCGGCCAGGGGAAAGCTGGTGCAGGGGGCTGGGGGGAGGGCAGAACAGCCGTGGTTTGGGGCGGGGGAAGGCAGGGGCAGGGGCAGGGGGAGGGCAGTCTGGGAAGTGGACTGGGAAGGGGAGACAGGCCTGGGAAACCTCAGCCTCAGAGTTGCACAGGCTGCTGGGAGTTGTGACAGTGAAATGATGGGCACAGATCCAAGTAGCTCCAAGGGAGCTGTTAGCTGATGCACAACAAGGGTAAGAGGGATAAAATCTCCTTACTCCAAGTTGTTCCCTGGCCTGCTCCTCACCTGCACTGGATACAGCACAGGCTACTCAGCCTGCCTGTTCCAGCAAGGCTAGGATGGCACCTGCAGGAGCCCTGAACCCTTGAGGATGGCAAGACAAGCAACTCACACTAAGGGCGCACTCCTAACCTGTGCTGGAACAAGCAGGCCAGCTTACCTGCACTGCATCCCCTTGCCCCAGGTGAAGCCCCCAGCCAGCCCTACCATGGCGGGCAGTGTGTGTGTGTGTGTGTGTGTGTGTGTGTGTGTGTGTGTGTGTGTG